>BQNB010038532.1:0-33028 GCA_026074375.1 Tanacetum coccineum | reverse complement strand
TCAACAAACCTGCTTCCCTAATAAATTACTAAAACACACACTCTATAAAATTACACAAAAAATCAAACATTAGGCACTTATAGTTTTCTTGGTCTTCAGTTTCGGTTCCTTCATTGTCCGGTTCGGTTGCATATTTATTTTGTACATGCATTACATTGTAACAAATAAATGCATCAAATTAACCAACCATGTGCCTCAAAACATTTTCAAATAGATGTATATAAACACATAAAAACACCAAGTTCTTATTCCCTAATTGGGGAATCAAAATGCTCTCACTAGGTTTTCGAGCTAGGTACCTAGCGGGCTACATACATCAGATAACTTGATAGCGTGAGCTTTAAGACCGGATAAGAGTCTGTGCATATGCAACAGGCGTGTACACACACACACACACACACACACACACACACACACACACACACACACACACACACACACACACCGATTTAGCAAAACATTTAAACATGAACACTTGCCTTACAGTCTCCTTAAATTAAATTAACCAAACAGACGCCTTAAATAATTTCAAACAGATGCATATAAACAAATGAATCACCGAGTTATGCCCTAACATGTACAACGATTTAGCAAACATGTAAACATAAACACTAACCAAACATATGCCTTAAAATATTTGCAAATAGATGTATACAAACACATAAAAACACCGAGTTCTCATTCCCCAATTGGGGAATCAAAAGGCTCTCACTAGGTTTTCGAGATTGGTACTTAGTAGGCCACATACATCAGATAAGTTAATAGGGCGAGCCTTTAAACCGGATAAGAGTCCTTGCGTACAAACACACACACACACACAGGCACGTTTCGACACCTAAAGATGCCTTAAATTAACCATAAACATTATGAACATTGACATAGACTTAAACGCCATATCATAGACTTAATTGCCAAATACAAACACCGAAATATTATAAACATAAATATTTACACATAAACTTAAACGCCACATCATAGACTTAATTGCCAAATACAAACGTCAAAATATTATAAACATAAACACTAACCATACATAAGCCCTAAATTAACCAGACAGATGCCTTAAAACATTTCAAACAGACACATATCATAAATCACCGAGTTCTGATGCCCTAACATGTACAACGATTTAGCAAAACATGTAAACATAAACACTGAGCAAGCAGATGCCTTAAATTAAAAAAACAGATGCCTTAAAATATTTTCCAAGAGATGATGTAAATTATGCCTTTGATCTATATAAAAAATTCATTAAACCAATCAAACATATGCCTTTAATCTATATTGTGATAGATGCCTTAGGTATAACAAAAATAAAATCTAACATGTTACATTCTTGTATGCAACTTCTCCCCTTATTTCTTTTCTATTTACACTTTCTACCCCGAGGTTTGATAGCGTGACAGTCCCAATTTATAAAGAGTAGTTAAGGTAAAAAAAAGCTTATATCATATGAACAATTTTAATTTGGAGATGAGGTGAGTAGGATGACAATGGTAGACATCTTACAAGGTCACACACTTATAAAAATAATAAAACCCACTGCTGCTCATTATCCTACAACCGCTTGTTTCATCCAGTCCACCAAGTTTCTTCCAATCAAACCTTCTTCTACTACTACTAGTTGTCGATCAGCCGGTGGGTTGTTGTTGCAAGACAACCAACTAATTATAAATGATGATGATGATGATAAGAAGCAAAAGAAGAAGAAGAATGAAAGGGTGTTCTTTTTGGATGTGAACCCGATATGTTATAATGGAAGTAGACCCAGTTTAGAGTCTTTTGCTCATTGGATTTCACTTTTCTTTTCTCAAGTTAGCCTTACTGACCCTGTCATTGCTGTAAGTAAAGCCTCTTTATTTCTTTCGTTAAAGATTACGGAGGATATGCTATATTCATTACTCATTAGGTAGGCTTTTGCAATTATACCTGTTTGAGGTTATTTTCCCAGGCGGCCACCCCACCAAGGGAGGTTGGAACCTTGTGAGGACGCTTCACCACTAGGCTACTTTGGTGGTTGTTATCATATACCTGTTTTAGTTAATTAGTTTCTGTTATTTCCGTTTATTAGCTAGGAATGGGAAATAACTACTTTTAAGTAACACTATGGGTAATTTAACCATACTAGATTATAAACTTTGTGTTTGTATGGACAAACAAGGAACATATGGTTATCCATCCTTTCTCTAATAATTCAGTTTTGAATTAAGATATCATCCTTTTATAGATTAGTCACCAATTCAGAGCGAGTGCCACTTCTAGGTGGGCCAGAGAACGTGCCGCTTTTGTGTAACATGCTATGGTCTCAACGCCCTTACGAGGTAGTGATGAGTTTCACGCGCTCTGAGCCCGGCCTGCGCGCCCCTAGGAAGATTGGCTGCAATCTGAGCGGTACCACCCACCCTACCCAGGCGGCCGTCCGTCCTACAGCCGCCCGAAAAGGAACTGCAGTGATCTTGAATAGGGATCCTACAATGATAGAAAGAATCCCCATAAAAATACCACTAGATCAAGCACCGGTGATTTCGTTTCCGGTCAAAGTCTTGGCTAACTGATCAAAGTGGGTAGCTCCAGTAGACCCATAGTCATGGAACATATGCCATCGGCTCAGTTACCATTAAGAAAAAAATAGCGGTCCATATAGTTGCAACCAACTTTTCAGACCTTTTAAAGCTAGCGTCTCTTGTTGATGACATAGGAGAAGACACGCTCACGCCTCTTGTTGTTATAATATCTAACCTTAGGGTGTGTAGCTTCTGCAAGTGGTGGCAAAATTTCTTCCAAATCTTGGCACAACATTAATGCAATATGCACGACGTGGAAGGTTACACTTGGTATGAAGTATGATACCAAAATTTAGCACGGTAAGTCATTTGGGTACCTACTAGCAACCTGTCTGCCCCTTAGGGGACAAAAGTCAACTAGCGAGCGGAGGGTAAGGCAAGTACAAGGTTGCTCTATAGGAAGGAAAACAATGGATCAAGTCGCTAGTTACATTAGGCAAGATTGCTAACATGCACTGTGAAACGTAGAAGTTGCTATCTTGCATCATATTATTATAAAAATGTAGATATTATCTCTATTTTTGATATAGGGGATGTTTAAATAGGTCATTTAAGTGCTTTATTGACTTACGATCCCCTTTTGTAGTATTTGGGTGAGCTTATTTAACCCCCTTTTGTAAGCTACATTCTACTTATTTAGAAAGGCTTAGGCTCATTTTTGTGTTAGTCTTGATAAATAACTCTGGCTTTCCCCTTTTCTGTTTAAGTGGTATATGCAACTTCATTCTAATGAAGTCATGATGAGAGGAAATCTTTGCGGCGATAATCACATAATGTATGGCGCAAAAGTAGACATGTGATTTATCCTTGTGAATGTCCTGTGACCTGCAGGCTGTATATGGATGCTTTGATGTTGCAAATGCCTATGCTTTACCATCATGATGAAACGATACCCTACATGCTGGAGGTGGCAAAGTGGTTGGGTGGGATGGGTTTGTTAATCCGTCAAAATGAGTCTGGTTAGGTTGGATTTACCTGAAACACAACTTTGTCCAAATTTAAACTCTTCAGTAAACAACTAGTCTGTCAAATGTGACTGCAACAACTATGTATGCCTCAATAATAACCTAGGTTTTTAAACATATTGATCAGGGATGTTGCAAGCTACAAAATACAATTTTGGTAGCTTTTGACCCGCTTCTTATAGCTATCATTTTGTTTTACAGCATATTTGTTTGTCCTGTATGTGATAAAACATAACCTGAATCAGCCTATTCGTAAGTAGTTTGGGTGTCAAATTTATTGCATCTATGATAAATTAGTGATCTTGAATGCTATTCAGGGATGAGATTTGTCAACTCCAACCTATTAATGGATGCTAAAGTTAGTAAAGCATTCTTGAGGGTTGTTTGTGTAAGCTTAATTATTGCGGCTTAAGCTTATACGGAGTATCTAATAAGTAGCTTATAGGTTGTGAAGAATGAACTCATATGCTTTTCAGCTTTTCCAAACACTAAAATGGGCTTATTTTGGCTAGATAAGCTTAAACAGAACCCCCTTAGTCAAGTATTCCCAGTTAAGTAAAGCTCTCTGATATATATTGCAACATTTAATTATTAACTGAGGTGCTTCTGTCTTAAAAACAATGAACAATATTGAGGAAGACTTGTGTTGATCAATGTTTGACCTTTGGAGCACATAAAACCATTTTTGCAGGTTATAGATGGAGAAGGGGCTCATGAATATAGGAGACAAATGTTGCCTTCATATAAAACTCACAGAAGAAAATTCGCACCATGGGTATCTGCTTCTGCTGCAAAGGCTCCAGTTGTTGGGAGTAGATCGCATCGACTCATTTCAGATACCCTTGCCAAATGTAATGTGCCGGTCAGTAAATCTTTGTAATGTTTATAAGCTTCCTAAGACAGAGGAAATGATAACTAGAGACCTAAATCATATTCGATAATTCAATAAGGAAGAGTTCCAGGTTGAAATATGATGAAATAGCATTTGTAAGTATCAATGGTTGTTTATTTTTGATGAGAATAAAAGGAGAACTAGTGAATCTATTAATTGAAGGTCGGACTCTACAACTAGAAATGAATTTTCATGTAAGCTTTACAACTTTGGGGCCTACAATATTTACTAGACTGACATTTCAGTTTTTACCTGTTTGCCTAAAAATGGGTTATTTGGGCGGAGTCATAAAACCTAGCTAAAACGGAAACGCACCAAATGAGTCGACCATGTTTTATGGGTTGAAAGTCATGCGAACTGTTTTATGGGACCATTTTTGTATGATTTCATCTTTACAATAGTAAACTTGTGAAACCTTAGCAGCTGCTCTGAGGCTTCCCCTTTTTGTGAATTTAAATCCACCTTTACGTGACTTTCTACGGGTTCTCATTGTTAAGAAAACGGTGATGTTTTATACGGAAAGATATGCAGGTTGTGAAGATTCCAGCACAAGAAGCAGATGATGTTGTTGCTACACTTGTTGAACAAGTTTTAGAGAAGGGATACCGAGTTGTAATTGCTTCTCCAGACAAAGATTTCAAGCAACTAATTTGTGAAGATGTGCAGCTAGTTATGCCTCTTCCTGAATTAAAAAGATGGTCCTTTTATACCTTGGATCACTACATAGCTCAATACAAGTGTGATCCACTGTCTGATTTAAGTCTTAGTAAGCATGCAGTGCCTTAGTATCTCAAATAATTCCCTTTTGACATCTTGAATTCAAGTATTTCAATTAAGTTTTGTGACAGATAGAGTTGGAAATTCCAGGCCATCTACTTAAAAATGGGCCGACTTGGTTTCAGTTTTTTCTATAACCGGTAAAATTTGAAAATTGATTAAAATGCAACGGTTTGAGCAGGTCAAATGGGTTGAAAGTCCTCTAAAGTATTATTAAGATGTTTTCACTCTTTGAAATTGACCCACCTGACTGTCCCATCTTGCTACCTCTGTTGATATTGTTGAGAAGATTCTCTATAAAAAATTCTTTAATGTGATGTTTAATACTGTAGTTGGTTTTCAATTTTCGTCATAGAGAGCCGGTTTCTTTTTGAAGCAGCGGTTGATGAAATCATTTTATGGTTTTCTTGCTTACAAATTTGTGAAACTGATGGATGTAGGATGCATTGTGGGTGATGAAGCGGATGGTGTTCCTGGAATTCAGCATCTGGTACCTGGTTTTGGCATGAAAACTGCCCTTAAGCTTTTGAAAAAGCATGGTTCGTTACAAAATCTACTGAATGCTGCTGCTATAAGAACTGTTGGCAAACCTTATGTCCAGGATGCCCTAACAAAGCACGCTACCCACTTCAAAAGAAATTATGAGGTTCTTTCTTTAAGGAGGTACGTTTCCTGTGTAATATTAGAGATGGCAATTTTAGCCATTTTACCTATGAATGGATTGATTTGGGTTAAATGGGTCTAACTGCTCAAAAATCTCGGTAGTGTCTTCAAATTTGAATAACCGACTAACTTGCTTTTTAGAGAAAAAAGGCCGTAATAGTAACAAAGAACTTTTGTAAATCATAAACAACAAACTAGTTGTACATAATGAAAAAGTGTTGAGTCGGCCAACCTGTCTCAACTTGCACTAAAAGTTATCCGTTTTAACCCCTTACCTAACTTACCTGTCCTGACCACACTTGCTATGCATACTATCCATTCTCAGCAACAACCATGGGTTAATGCTTCCAGTTTCATATTGCAGGGATGTTAACGTGAGGCTACAGGAAGATTGGTTGCAGAAAAGATGCACAGAGAATGATTTAGAAACTATATCAAACTTTATTAATTTGTTGGGAGGAACTCGTAGTTCTCATAGGTGAAATAGAGCATAGTTAAGTAATCTGTAGTTCATTTATTAGTGAAAATATAGCGTGTTTGCTTCCGTTTAGCTTTATTAAGGAGGATATATTTGTTGAGCCAACCATCGACAAAGGTTGAAGATTTGTAAAACCAGTACTAATCGAGTAATGGACAATGAATAATGATCATAACTGGGAAATGAAATTATAGTATCCTTGGAAAACACCATGAGTGGTGAACTAAACCATAAGCTAATTACAAGTGACAATGGAGACATGAATACCAACTAATGACAGGATATGGTGAAATGTGGTTTTGAGCCAGTGATAACTCTTCAATCAATGATTAGAACTCTGCGTATGGATTGTCCCGTAATTGAGCCTCTGAAGTAGGTAAGTTGATGTTCTAACAGTTGGCACTGGTGTACAATTGGATTCATTCATGTTTGCGCAGTTTGAGAAGATGGGGTTCATTTGTTATGGGATATTTGGCTTTGGAGAATGGTTTCAAACTAATGCAAATTGTTTGCTTTGAGTTGTTGGGTTATGAAATAGTGACAGATACCCTTATGAATGAGTTTTCGCAAAAGCCACTAGGACCCCTGGGTTTCTTTTCCTAAATTTGTTGACTTTTATACGTAATACCATAGTACGATTACATGCTTACAACTAAGTTCTCAGCCAGTCGACCTTTTCTGGGACTCGCAATGATTCGGTCACAAGTTCCCTCAAGCATTCATACTTACAGAATACAGCCAAAAGAATGCTTCGAAGGAGACAACGCAACCAAAACATTTTCAGTTACCTGTGGAACCAAAAAAAAAGGCAAATAAGTACAAAAAAAAAAACAAACAAACAAAAACCCTTGATAAACACAAGGTAACAGGGGCGTACCATGGACAGAAGAGGAACCCAACAACAGAAACGCCTACTCTCATAAGTAGAGACAAGACCCTCCTGTTGGACATTCACATCAAAGACCCAGCAACCCAGACAAGACCCTCCTGTTGGACATTCACATCAAAGACCCAGCAGCGGTAACATGCTAGTACCCCTGGGCAATTGAGGAGACAACAACCCTCGATCTCATTTCACGAGAGATCACTTAATGTCACACCAGCCATCGCGAAACCGACAGGACCGGCTACGTAACACCCAATAGCAGTATGCACGCGCGCGGTGTGACATCTAAGCCTCCCGTCAAGGTACACATTCGCACCTTGGATACCCGGTACATCTAAGTCTCGAATCAGGACATCAAATTCACCCTGATAGGCTTCGGTCGAATGCAATACTCTCCCCCTTCCACCCCAATTTAAAACTGGAAAATCTCACCAGGGTCAGGAACACCCGTCTTAGACAAAAGTTGAAGAGGAGTCACAACGTTAGCATCCAACCCCCACTATTAGGTTAGCGATACGAGCAAAATAACAGTCTTCATCACATACGCTAGTACGCACATCTATTCCTACAAACAAACATGATATGTGGTTAGTACACGTAGCAACAACAAACCCTTCCGCCTACACCAACAAAAACAAAACTAAAGTGTAAAAGTTTCTTCTTGCCACAAAACTCACCTTCGTAAAAAAAACCCTCCTGCTCAACACTAACGAAATTTTTTATTAGAAACTCTAAATGTTTTTATGGTTTGGGGGAGATGAGCGAAAGGAAGAGGAAGAGAAAGTATTTATCTTTACAAGCCCAAAGAGAACGAGTCTAGGCTACACTTAGCAAGAGCCCATTGGATCTAACTCATTTATTAATAGCGCGTGTACCTCACCCTGAAAAGATGCGAGTGCATCTGACGTCAACACACACGTCACACAAGTCAACACAGTCAAAGGGACAAGTCAAGACACACTGCCCAATAAATGTCAGGATGACGTCGCCTGCATAAAGGCAACAGTAAAACATCAAATCCCAAAGACAGTGAATCATTCCATCTAGGGGATTTTCAGTCTTTCCAATGTAAAACATTAACTTCCACATTTTCCCAATACATGTCAAACACTCTAACTAAGAGATTCAACATCATCCGTTAGTCATCATAACAAATCCGGAATGACGTAAGCCTAGGAAGATAAGCCCGAGAGAATGACCACTGGTTGCCAAGCACGGACTGGGGGGACTCAATTACATAGTCTAACATTATATCACTTGTGCACAGGGTTCTAAAAGGCGTGTCATGGCGGCGTCAAGGCGCGAGGCGTGGCGTCTACATTACGAAATAGACCAAGGCGTCGACTCTTGGCATGACGTGAGTTGAGGCGTGAAAAGGCGTAAGGCGTGACGAGTTTTTTTGAAGTGTTTAGGAGATTTTCTAAAATTTGAGATTTTGACTTGAATTTACTAATATTTTGAATTGATGCTTGAATTTAATAATATTTACCACTCGTGTAATTATAAAATATGTTATAAATCTACAAATCCATAAATAGTTTTTGTCGTCTTAAGTCACGCCTAAAAAACGTCATGTCGTCACGCCTCACGCTAAAGCTTGAGGCTTGGCTATGCCACTACGCCACGCCTCACGCTATTTATAACATTGCTTGTACATGATCTAATTCTAGACTGGGAGGACTTGATAGCTTATCAATATTAATGGCCCAAGCCCACTAATAACACGCTCGGATCAAGCCCAATACAAGAGCCCATCACCTGATGGCGCCTCACTCACAAACCCAGGCCACATTTGGCCTGGTAACTTCTCCCTTACGCATGAGTATTCATGTAGGGGACCGTTGTCCCATAACTCTCACTAACGGTTAAGGATGTATCATCCGACACGTGACAGTGGGGCACACAACTAGCACCAAGTTGTACGAGCCAAGGCGAATGGTCACACATGTCCTTCTTGTCGTCTGCTCACTCGATGATCAACGCGTGGTCTCCCCACAGTCGTTTATCACTCCTCAAGGGTTTAACTCTAAACTCTAATGCTTCACTATCTATAGAAAGCATTCACAACTTTCCCAAGTAAGTTCATACACTTGGAACAACTGTTACACACCCACACATCTGATCTCAATATATCTCATCGGGTGCCATACCATTCAAAAACACGCAAAAAAACAACCAACCATCCTTATGCCTTCCTAAACACGTTTATATAATACAATACGTAAACACCTTTTTTTATTTTTGTTATGTGCAAATTAATCCGATTTAATGTTTACCAAAGTTTAATTTTAATCTTAGAGTTAATTGCATAAATCGTCCCTAATGTTTGTCGGGTATAACGGATTTAGTCCCTCCGAAACTTTTTTAACGAATTCTCTCCCTGTGGGCTTTGGACCGTATAGGGTTTGGTCCTTGACACTAACTCTGTTAGTTTGATCTGTTAAATTTATATTTTAAGCCAAAATTGTCATTAAATCTCCTATCTTCAACAACATTCCTCTTTATTTTCCTTCATATACACCACTACCTTCACATATTTATTCCTGGACACCACACCACTTCCTCCAATTTTCCTGCCACATGTAGTAAAGTATTAGCACTTTAACCATTTAATCTAAGCTCCATAGTACTAATCAAACCTTTTATCATTTCATCTATACACCATAACTCAAATTTTCACTTGTAATACTCTTTTGTAAAATTGCCGAATTTAAAAAACAGAACAAAGTACATATGCCAATACAAGATAAAAGAATAATGCATCAACGGATACAAACTATATATAAAACACATGCATTATTGTTTCTTTTATGTCGCATCTCTTCCAGAAAATAAAAACAACAAACATACTCTTTCATTTGTTAAAAGAATACATCTTTGATTTCATTTTTCTTTAACCCACTGCTGTCAAGCTAAGCCACTCACTTTCATATTCGTTTAGATTTATCTTCAAATTAACAAATTTTCCCTTTATATAAACAAATAAATATAATCTTTTTTTTTTTAGCCATATACAAATTAGGCCCAAATTAAAAAAATCAATGATCCGAAATCTAAATTAAACAAAAAAATATCAAGATCCAAATACCAAATCTAGCACCCCAAAGTTTGTATAAACAAAAAATTAATCTAGATCCTCTCTCTTTTTCTATCACAAACACTCTCGCATATCTAAATACCAAAATACTTCCCAAATTCATGGAATCAAATGTGAGGTGTTCGTGTTCGTTGCCCTCCTTAATGGCTGCGGATGGATGAAACAACAAAGGTCTTGGGTGGCTCGAGGGGTTAGCCTTATGTCGCATATATCTTGATTCAAACAACAAAAAAAACCACATAAATTCGTACGTGGTTACCTGTCGAGTGGCATCCGGTGGCTGAGTATTGTGGTGCGGTGGTGGTTGCAAGAGGTGATGGTGTTTGTGGTGTGTGTGTTTGTTTGGTGTAGTATGTGTTTTAGATCGTAGAAAAGATCAAAAGATAAGAGAAATAAGATAATGGAGGGTTAGGTGAGAAAAATAAGAAAATAGAGATCGTGTGTTTAGATAAATATAAGATTAACAATATATCATAATCTACACTTACATACAAAGATGATTTGTTTAAGTGTTACACGAGCTTCATAATCTCAAACACGCAAAACCAAACAACGCAACCATCCCAAATCCTTCCTTAAACACGTTATACATACAATACGTAAACACCTTTTTTTATTTTTGTTATGTGCAAATTAATCCGATTTAATGTTTACCAAAGTTTAATTTTAATCTTAACTTTTATTCCCGGTCAAAAGGCCACTGTTGCTTTTATTTGGCTCCCTCGGATCTTTTGCAATTAACCTCGGTGGGAAGTAATGATTTGAGTAGAAAAAGAAGAGTACATTTGTCGGAAGAGAGAAGTAGAGATATATATTTTTACTAGGCTCAACCTTCTCGGAGGCCTAAAGTGAGCACTAAGACGGGGCCTTTTTTATCAACATTAAATAGTCAAAAAATCATTTATATAAAATTTATTTTTTCAAGTTTTTATGTGAAATCTTTAATTAGTTTTTATGTGAAATCTTTAATTAGTTTCTCGAAATTAATATAGTATAAAAACTTTTTAGCTTATTATTATCTATGTATTTCAAACTTTCAATATCAAATAGTAAACTAAAGATACTTTAATCTAAATTTATCAAATTTACTTTCTAGTGATGAAATATCTTGATATGCGATGTATAAGAAATAGTCGGTTTTAAAGTTCTCTTCGCCGGTTTTTATAGTTTCATTGTCAACATCATCATCATATTTTCTATTTCTATAAATAACTCGTTTTTCATTCAAATTTATGTTCCACAATCGTTTCTCTTTAGCAATTTCTTTAGCGGGAACTAAATCATTCTTAAAAGCAACTTGTGATTGAAGAATGACAGAAAGCTATAGAGTGAAAACATGTTTGTGGGTGTGAAAAACAATTGTCGATTCATCAATGTAAATGGTTATTATCACACGACTTGATTATTACACGACTTAATTTAACCATTGCTTATTTTTTCATGCAAAATATGGGCCTTTTATATACTTAATATATTCGGGCTAACTTCTACAACTCGTAGACTAAAAAAATGAAAAGTAAAAACAAAGAAAGTCCAAAGACTTTAATTATTTCACATTTATCAACTAATTGGGCTTTAATTAATCGGATTTTTTAAAGATCGAGGCAAAAAAACTAGTGACTAACTTTTTATATATACAAAGTTTTACAAAATCCGGGGCCTTAAAAAATTAAAGGCCTAAAGCTCTAGCTTTATTTGCTTTACCCTTTAGCCATCACTGACTACATACGTAAGTAGTTGTGTTTGTAATTGTAATAGGAGGGATATATATAAGAAGAAGATAAAACTACTTATCCTCGAGAGAAGTTTCTGTACCCCATCCAATCATGTCCATCTTCTTTCTCATTCTCCTCAAGTGAAACAAAACACTTATCTAAAAATTCTCGAAGAAGAAACAATAATGATTCGCATTTCATCTCTCTTCCTTCCATCTTTAACTCCCCTCAACAACAAGAAGCTTCACTTCACACCTCAGGTTCCCTTTTTTTTCATTTTAAGATTAAGCTGTTTAAGAAACATATTTAGTACTACTAATACTTATTTATATTTCTTTAGTAACTGTCCATTCATTTGTTTTCTTATTAACTAGTAAAACAAATTAGCTACTACTAGTGTCTGCTAAATTACTAGCATGCTTCCCGCGCATAAAAATGGCTTCTGCACCAATAAACACACTTATATTAAGTTACTAGTATCTAATACAATACTTGTCCTTTTATATCAAGTTCATTTCCTGCTACGTGCAAAAGTGGCCACACCAACCTCCTGAAAAAGGTTTAAACCCCTTGGATTAGTTGGCCAAAAGGTCGGAAACCATGGTTACCAGAAAATAAATTGTCCATTTCATACATGAAACACTTATAACTACTTTCTACTAGATTAGTAGTATGATACCGAGCAAACTCGCCGCTCAACTTTTCGGTTTTTTAGTGGTAGTGGGCGCCCGTTTCTGGCCGTGGCCTATTATTCCAAGCAGTTTGTAGTGCAAGAGATGGGGAAGGGGATGATGCGTCACATTATGATGGGGTGTGTTGTATAGTAAGTTTGAAGTGAGTTTTGGTAAAATCTGAAATTGGAATCCATTGGGGATATAACTAGTATAGATAATAGATAATTTAGATAAAGTCAATACTAATTCTAAGCCATTAACGAACAATTAGGGCTGGTCTCTCTCGTGGGTTAGCCCGCTTCTCTCTGTTAGGAGAAGGGAGAGGACTCTGCTGATTCTTTCTCAGTATGCTTACGAAGCAAGATTTTTGGGGCGTGGAAGGAGGGGAAGCTCTTCCTAACCGGATAGATTTTGTTTCACAAACCCCATATCAATTTAATTTATAAGCATGGAAATGGAAAGCAATGTATATGGCATGTTATTGAATTTTTTATTAGATAAAGTTGCGCCAAAATTTATACAAAGAAAAAGAAACATAGTACGTTGTACACAATAAAAAAAGGTAAGTATATTTTCAGCGCAATGAATACACATTTAAAATATCGCTTCAAGAAGTGGAATGTCGCTTATGAAGTCACACTTCTCTTGGACACTGCAAGTAGAGGTGACAAGATAGCCTAGTTAGGAAGGTTGAGTAACACTTCAAAACGAGTCAGAGTTGAAACGGGTCATGCAGGGTTGATCAGCTGATGCGTTAAATACGATTATAAACACATACTTTATAGTGATCTAAATCCTTGAATATAGCGATGCAAGAGGTTGTTTACATTAAAAATACACTTTAGCCACTTCGCACGTTTGACATGTTTTCTTCTGTAGATTTCTTCATTTTTATGTGACCTGTTCGACATAAAACATAAGCAAAATCGATGCACTAATAAGTAAACGGGTTGAAATTGCTTCCAGTAGTACTGGGCATGATCAACCTCATCAGAAGGTTGTTATCCACATGATTTGTGTAGATGCTAATGTTATATTTCCTACTTAAAACAGATATGTAGAAGAGAATTTGGAGCTATTCAGACACTAATATCAGCAAAACTTGATGGTAACTTTATTGTCCCCTTTGTCTTCCTCTTATGTGTAAATCAATATGATTCTGTATTGCAACTCCTTTACTACTTGTGAAGCTATAATATTCAACGTGCTTATGCCATATACTGGTGCAACAATGGTTAATAATGTTAGTAATGCATTTTATTGGGGACTGGGGAGTGGTCACCAAATTACAAACCGTAGTTTCATATCCGCCCGTCACAAAGATAATGAACACTTTTCATTTTGAGTAGTCCCAAAAAAAAAATGCAACTTTTCCTTTTAGTGCAAGTTTCTTGAACCTACTCTATATTTTGATTCACAAGTTTCCGTTATTTCTTCTATAGTCCAACTTTTAATTCATAAACTATGTGCCAATATAATACATACGTGGGCGAAAAGTTCCTTTTTCGTAAAAAGAAGTTTAAACAGGTATACATGTCACTAAACAAGGGAGACGTTGTACTGAGTCTGTACAAATAGTTAAAAATTCCTTTGATGGCAAGGTGTATTTGGACCGAGTGTTGTGCTTTTTTTTCAGTACTTTAGAAACTGAAGTTAATCATATTCTCGTTTGGAAATATTCTGCGATGTACTGACAAGTGGTGTGTATCTTTGGCAGTTAGTGGAAGGAGAACTCTGTCAGGTAATGTAATCATATTCTACTATCCAGAGTATTGCCATTCTAATCGTTATTTGCCCATCAATTTCTACCTCTAACTAACATAAAATAGTTGATTTGTAATTTTGAAAAAGTCCCAAATGATGCCCCAAAACGGAGCTACATATATATTTCCAGCCCTGTTCACTTATTTACGCATTGATTTGGGTTATGTTTTTGTCTCTATCGAGTAAAATTAGTAATTTAAGAGAAACGGTTGATTGGGTGAAAAAGTATACTAATGCCATCCAGACTGTTGTTATTGCATGTAACTTACTAAATCGTTTTTCTCATAAAACTTGATTATTCCAGTATTAGTGTATTTTTTTGTGATCATAAACAAGACATACCATTTGACTTGTTACAAAACCTACCCATTTTGATTGGCTCTACAAATGCTGTTTGTTTTGATGGTGGTAACGAATACCAGAAACAATCTTCCAACTATCGTTGATTCAAAAGAATACCGATAATCAGGCAAACTCCAACAATCGTTGATTCAAACGAATACCGATTATTAAGAGAATCTTAGCAAACCACCAAGAACAAAGCAAAGCTTTTATTATTAAAACTCAAAGATATATATTAAACTATTACAAAGAAAATACCAAATATATATAGGAAACCTAGAGACTTTTCATTTTCTCTAAATTTATAACTAAAAATTAAATACTTTCCTAATCACAATTTATTGTCTAACTTAAATAAAATTAAAGAAATTTATTGTGACCTTCCATTTTCTTAAACCGCATCATTCTCCCCCACTTAAAAAAAACTCGTCCTCGAGTTTGCCTCACTCGTCCCTTGTACTCGTAGCATCCAAATTTGTATCCCTTGCATCAAATTCCCTTTCTTTATAATGACTCGACCTCGAACTTTGATCGTTTTAAAACCCAACTTATCATCCATGGGTTTAGCTTTCAAATACCCTTCTTGATATTTTTTGCCAATTAAAATACTAACCTCGACCAAATTACCTTTTTGCGACCAAATTAACTCATGAGGGTTTGAATATACGATTTTTGAAAAATCAACACTTAAAGTATTTGTAATCATTGAGAGCAAAAATCATTATTCCACAACTACAATATCTTCCATGATTTCTCTTCCTCACTATGACATCTTCAATATCGGTATCATAAACCGGCATCGATTCTTCTTCAAATTGATCATCATCAAATATTGGAGCTTCTTCATAACCATCATCAAATACTGGGGCTCCTTCATAATCGTCACCTGCCACACCATGATCTCCCAATTCATTAGAAGATGAACAATCACCCTCAAAGAACGGATTTCCTAACTCTTCGTCTTCGCTTCTCTGACCGTTACGATCCCCACATCTTCTTAGATTCATCATATCATTCATTCGATTAGAAAATTGATCAACAAACTGATCTAATCGCTCGTCCATTCTTGCCATAATACGCTCATAGACATCATTAATATTCCTGGTTCTCTTTGGAGCAGGAACTTCGGCTCTTGATACCAACTGATGTAGTGAAAATAAAATATATGAAAAGGCTCTTCCTACCCATTTTGATTGGCTCTACAAATGCTGTTTGTTTTGATGGTGGTCTTAATGTTAAACTTCATTCAAATTTATATGTTGTGTTGCAGAATTAGCTAGTGACAAAGATGTGAGAAACTTAAAAAGAGAATTGATTAGTATGGGAGTGTTTTCAAGTGGATCAATGAGTTTATTGACATGGGCAGAGCCAGCAGCAGCAAGTGAATATTTGAAAATGAATCCTGTTTATGAGGTTGGGGAGTTATTTGAATTAGGGATCCAGCTATCCTACCTCCTTTTGTTGTTAGGCTTGCTTGGTGTTGGTACATTTTTTGTGATCCGTCAAGTTCTTGTCCGCAGAGAGCTTGATCTTTCTGCTAAAGAGTTGCAGGTACATGCCTTTCTATTCTGTCTCTTTAATTCCTACTTTGCTGAAGTTGAATTTCATTTCCTCTTATTGATGTATGTCATCTACTCATCTTATTCTTCACCAATTACCAGAACAAGTAACGAACCACATATTCTATAATGTACGTTATTATTAGTATGCCAGTCACTGATAATTGATACTCCGTCCGTGTCAAAACTAGAGTCCCACTTGGTTTGTACTTTTTTGTATATGCATGCGGTCAAAACTTTATGCTGGTCTGATTGACCGGGAAACACTTTGTGTCCGAAAGTTTCTGTTGAAAGTTTGTGTGTGAAATATGATCATAAAGTTTTGTCGTACAATAGTTTTAATCTAGTTTTTCCTAAAAAAGCAATTTCTCCATTAATTAATGATATCATAATAATAAGTATAATCACCTAACGAACAAAAATATCACACAATGACAAAAATGAACATTTCTGCACAGTATGATGACCCTAGAAGTCGTTAACCCGCTTAATTTAAGCATCAGTGCATGGATGTTGGTAAGAGTTTCTGTTTTATACAAGTTCATCATCTAGACTAGTATTGTCGCTTGATCTTGGGATGTTGAGCACATAAAGGAAGACATTAAAACCTGACGAGTCAGAGATTTGTGAATATCACACCTACATATGCCTATATAAAAATTTAGTCTTGATCTTGTATTGCCTGTGTCAGTGGTGTAGCTTTGATATGTGATTCTTTTGACCCTTTGAGTTATATGAGTAGTCTTAAAAGCATCAATCATTTCATATCGCAGGAACAAGTGAGAAGTGGTGATGCAAGTGCAACAGAGCTATTTGAACTTGGGGCAGTGATGTTAAGGAGGAAATTCTATCCAGCTGCTACAAAGTACTTACTCCAGGCTATTAATAAATGGGATGGAGATGACCAGGATCTTGCCCAGGTATGATTATTTTTACTACAGTATAAAACTAACCTTCAATCTATCTATAAACACTGGGGGTGTTTACTAAATTAAGTGGTTCCATATGAACCACTTAATTAGCCACTTATTGGGGAGAGGGAAGCTTTAAAGCTTCCCCCAATTAAGATGCAACAAGGATTTGGGCCCACAAATCTTCCTCACTAAGAAGAAAAGAAACACCCCCTAAGGGTTTGGGCCCACAAATCTTGTCTACATGCTTGTATCTCGGACATCATATAGCCGCTTTCGGTCAACCATGGTAATATGAAAACCTTTTAGTGTTGTGTCATTTGATGTTTATGTTCTGTAATTGGTTCAGGTTTACAATGCTTTGGGTGTGAGTTACGTTCGTGATGAGAAAATTGACAAGGGAATATCTCAGCTTGAAACCGCAGTTAAAATTCAGCCAGGGTATGTCACGGCTTGGAACAACTTGGGTGACGCGTATGAAAAGAAAAAAGAATACACATCTGCTCTAAGAGCGTTTGAGGAAGCCTTGCTATTTGATCCCAACAACAAACTGGCACGACCAAGGCGAGACGCCTTGAAAGACAAAGTCCAACTGTACAAAGGGATTCCTCTCAAGGGTGAGAAGAGATGATTTTCAGTTTCCTTTATTTTTTTTTCCCTTTATTATGAAAAAACCATAGCTTGAGAAATTTCTGGTATTATAGGGAACTTGTTTAAAGCTCATGAAACCACGTTTATAGAAAAGCGTCTTAAATGCAAAATTTTCTTTCGGCCTCATGTCCATAGATAGGCTTCGAGTTCAAAATCCGACTTAAGTTAGATCTTATGTCCAGTATAAGGAATAATACACATTCAAGTCGCCGCAACGTGCGGTTAAGGTAGACACGTATATAAAATTTTAGTCAATATGAAAATACTTGCACAACATGTCACCCTTAGCAATTTTTTCACTACTGTTATGTGACATTTGTAGCTTATATTAAATTTCATGTGTTTGTCACTTGTCTTGCATGATTTCTTGTGTTACATTATGTCTTGTGTTAACCAAACATTGAGTTGCTTCCTTGAAGCTGCCATTATAGTTAAGTCGTTGACTTTTACAAACAATGGGTAGCTTCCTAGGTATACAGTTGTATTCATACAAGTAGCTATACCCGCGCGTCGCTGCGGGACGGTTAGCGGAGCGCGGGGTTTGAAGAAACTTAAAGTTTTATTCATAAAAAAACAGATCGATGACTCCAACAGTGCGAGAGGGTATTCCAAGAAGAAAAAGAAAAATTTTATTTTAAATTTTTTTGAGAAAAAAAAACAAAAAAAAACTGGTCAAAAACAAATAATGTGACCCACTTTATTAATGTGGAGGTCGGGTCAAAAACATTTAATAAAAGAAAAAGAAAAAAAAAATTTGAAAAAATTTTTTGAGAAAAAAAAAAACTGGCCAAAAACAAATAATGTGATGTGACCCACTTTATTAATGTGGGGTCGGGTCAAAAACATTTAATAATGTTACCCACTTTATTAATGTGGGGGTCGGGTGAAAAACATTTAATGTGACCCGTTTTTTTTTGGGTCGGGTCCCCCAGTAATTGTATTGTTTAGAAATTATTAATTATTAATAAAAAAACAGACCGACGACTCAAACAGTGCGAGAGGGTATTCCGAGGAAATAAAAGGAAAATTTTATTTTAGAAATTTTTTAAAAAAAAAAACCGGTCACCGCGCGCCGCTGCGGGACGATTTGCGGAGCGCGAGGTTTGAGGAAACTTAAAGTTTTATTCATAAAAAACAGACCGATGACTCTAACAGTGCGAGAGGGTATTCCGAGAAAAAAAAAGGAAAATTTTTTGAGAAAAAAAAAGAACGGGACGATTAACGGAGCGCGAGGTTTGAGGAAACTTAAAGTTTTATTCATAAAAAAATAGACCGATGACTCAAACAGTGCGAGAGGGTATTCCGAGAAAAAAAAAGAAATATTAAAAAAAATCGTAAAAAAAAAAAGGGAAAACCTTTTATTAATGTGGGGGTGGGGTCGGGTCAAAAACATTTAATACGACCCGTTTTTTTGTTGGGTCGGGTCCCCCAATAAATGTATTGTTTAGTAATAGTAATCCCATTTTTAATTGCATCTTTACAATGATTAATGTGAATTGGTTTCGAAGGATTCTTTTTAATACTTAAATTAAACAAGGTTTTTAGCCCGCGCTTCGCCGCGGAGCGCGGGGCTAAACGTCGTTGAGTCAAGAGGAATCTCGCACCATGTACCAAAATGCAAGACATTGCTTTTTGAACATTTTCCCCAGTTGCTGTTGGGAGAGAATCCAAGAACGACGTTGTGAGACAGCCGTTATTATCTATTGCTGAAGTGCCTATGCGTGACCTCGGATTCCACAATAGCAGTAATAATATGTATCGGAGTAGCTACAACATACTTTTTATGATACCTCAATTATTTTACATACAAATTCTTAGAAATCAAAATTTGATAAAACACTCAGACGGCTCATTATCTTATTTTTGAAAGTTTGCAACTTTAAAACAGACTAAGCACATCTGATAATTTCCATATCATGTAACCACTTCAAAATTTCAATGCCAAAGGTCCTTAAGGACACATAGTAGTGAGTTTTATACGATCATATCAGAGGGGTGGCTAGGGTTTTGGAAGTCGCTGACCTAACGAAAGTTGTTGAAGGTGCTCAATCTCTTGTTCCCGGTATGCAAACTCTGACGTAATGTTGCAGCATCAAGCGCGACAATTTCTGAACAGCAGATCTTTTGGCCAAGTGTGCTGAACTGGTCTTCTTTTTCATTTAGAATCGTCAGGCGAATCCAAAGACATTTGGAAAAAGATTTGTTGACCGGGCACCGACGACGCCTCTGAAATATCATATGCTGGTAACTGTGGTGTGTCTGTGTTACCTGTAAATTTCAAGCTTAGGATCATTAACTGTGTTTTCAAAAACTGTAATCCATAAACAAAAAATAGTTGAATTTTGCCGAAACGAAATAGAGAAAACTCTGACTAAGAATTGATTTTTCACTTGCAAATAAGTCGATAGGCACAAAATTAAGAAATCCAAAACAGATCTTATGTGAGGAGTCGTGGGCATTCATTTTCCTTAAATGTGTACGAAATATATTATTGAGAAATGTGTAATCGAAAATAAAAAGGTTTTAATTTCATTATCAACAATCTTATTAAAGAAAATATAATATATTTCATGACAATTTGATATTTGTTCGTGTATTCAGATTAAAAAAATTTAAAGCAATCATATACATTTAGCATTTGTTTAATTTTCCAAAGTCCTCTGGCTGTTCCATTGCAAGTAAACGAATAAAGCCTTGTTGGTGTTTCTGCCACACATAGTAATAAAGTTACATTGCCATGCTAGCTGTTTCCATCTATACAAACGATACACAAATTTAAGACATAGCACATACTTTAGCTATCAAATTCATAAAAAGAAATTAGTAACAATTGTAATTTCGGATAACAATCGTAATTTAGGAAAGCAAGATACCTGCAAGCCCTCAAAGGCTTCTGGATATTCAGATAGTTCAAATAAGAACTTAATATATTTTTCCCTCTTATCTTTCTCATCAACAGCAATTTCATGCAATTGACCATTCTCTGTACCAAGAATAACCTCTCGTATTGAAGCTGTTATTAAAAAACAAATAAGCGCTTCAATGTAACTGTTTGGAACTGGTCAGAAATTGCGTACTTGTACAGGGAAATTTCAGGTACATGCCTTTGCATAACTGTTTGGAACCGGAGAATGATTAGCGAACTTCAGTAGTTTGCGTCAAGGCAAGTGCCATTATCACCGAGGCTACCTGCAATTTAGAATTAATAAGAAGGAAAGCCTTAATTAAAAAGGATTTAGTTAAAAAAACACATGAAAAAAGATTGATATATAAGTGAATTCCATATAAGTCTTACAAAAGTTATGGATGAAATGAATGTGGAATCAAATAATGGATTTCAAGATGCTACTGGGGAATAGGTGTCTTATCATTCAACTGAAGATGGGGAATAGATGTTTCCAATTCGCTCACCCAAACAAAAAAAAATAACATCAGATACAACTGAACATACATAAGCTTAAAAATAGTTACAAACAAATTATTAACTAAAAATAGTAACACCATTATCAACAACACTTTTTTAGCGGCAACCAAAGCATACATGTACACGAACACAGTCGAAAGAGTCTATGAATACATATTCATATACCAACATTCGGTTGTAACAACAGAGCATACGAAACTTCTCATATTACATAACCATGCACAATTCTATTCATATAAAATACCATTTACATAATCTTAGCTAAAGTGTTAAAGGGCTCTTTCGACGTGTTTTATAAAACTAAGTATTTGTTTATTTCGACCTGATGTCGTAGTAATTTGTTTTTAGAGCTAATGAGTCAAAATTTCCCAACTCCTAAAAGATTTCGACTATAATGACTTCAAACAGCCTTAGCTCATCAAGACATATCTCATGCAGCAATGCATCAAGTTTTACTTAAGTTAGGTATGTGAACATCGCTTCTTCAATTTTAACACTAAAAATAAATTTGCCTAAGCGCTGCCTAGAATGAGCATCATACTTTTAGTTATACTTTTATTGTAATAACAATCGAGTATAAATGCAAAATCAGCAAGTTTCACGGCAATATAGTCAATATTAAAACATAAAGCCAAACACCCCCTAAACAATGATTGTGGCCTGATCTAGTGACTTTGAGGGGCAGAAGGTATATTCAGGTAACTAAAGCACCAATTAAAGGAAATAACTTAAACTACTGACAAAGGGAAAAAAAGCTTATGGTCACCTTAGGATGCAAACGTAAGATGCGTTTTTCGTAACTCTGACTATCCGAGTTTGTGCAATATGCATTTGAATATTCAATACCGCCGGCTGATGTGTAC
Organism: Tanacetum coccineum; assembly: GCA_026074375.1. Classification (NCBI taxonomy): domain Eukaryota; kingdom Viridiplantae; phylum Streptophyta; class Magnoliopsida; order Asterales; family Asteraceae; genus Tanacetum; species Tanacetum coccineum. The sequence goes on along the minus strand of BQNB010038532.1, from coordinate 10,803 downwards.
ACAGGCGGTGTACAACGTACTTTATCGCCGATTGAAGTCATCTACATATAATACTCACTCTTATGTTACAACTGTTAATTCGTTGGGCATGTGGTTCTGCTAGCCAAGACAACGAAAGAGAGAAACAAAATGAGATAATTAAAGGTTAAATTTACTTAAAATTACATCCGTTAAATATGTGGTTGGAATAAAATGCATACCTGTCATATATATCCTTCAAGATGAGCGGATAAGATCATTTATCCTGGATTCTTTTGTTACCACAGTCGGTATGAACAATGATAAATAAGGCTCACGTATGCACATATTGAAACAATGATAGATAAAGCTCAGGTCTGCGAATATTGTACCGTGCCAAACACCTGCCATGGCTGCGACCACAATCTGGGTGTGGTCGCCTTGCCAAGATGCGGGCGTCGGTAAACCAAGTACAGTAAACAAACAGTTATCATCATCGCCTTCAAAAAGAGAAAGGCCATGTATCTTTTGCATAATGAGCCCACCACAAATCACTTTAGAACTCTGTATCTCTTAAAACATACGCAATTACAGATTATTCACAAATCCGTTTATGGCTTTCTTTTTTTAAGTTAGCATCATCTAGAAGGGGTACGAAACATCCGCCATGGCTGCAACCACAATATGGTTGCGGCTGCCCCGCCAGAAAACACGACTTGGCAAAACTACGCTAAAAGAGAATATAGAAGCGACGTCGTCTGAGTATGTAAATGTATAATATAGTAAACCAATTTGTTTATCGCTTTCTCTTTTAAAAATATCGTCATCTGAAAGCGACACCAAACACCCGCCATGGCTGCATCCCCAACTTAGTTATGGCTGCCTTGCCAAGATACGGGACCAGGCAAAACCACGCTTTTCAGGCAAGCAACCGCAAGAAAATCCACTGCAATGTTGTAACATTGCGTAGACCCCCTATAATCATATAGTCGTTCTCAAATGCCAAACAACGTGTAACCCTTAACCACACAAATTTGGGCTCAGATCTGCGATTGCGAGACGGGACAAAGCCATTAGCAATCTTACCCCGCCAATCGTCACACACCCATCACAATCGTCACACGGCATGGATAGCGGCAACGAAAGGATCGGTGGCATCGAAGAACGTGGTGAAGAATTATCTATCTATTTATTAAACCCCAGTACCTTTGACCGCAAAGCAAAGTATGTACACGACTCTCAATATCAACAGATCTTTAACCACGTTGGGGGTTCATATGCATCACAAAACATATACCACCACATCATCACAACCATACGTCCATACCCAGCCAAAGCACATTTTTCTCAATAACTGCTTATTATATATTATATAAATATAACATAAGGTGGGCTGCTGTTATTTAGGCGCGGGTCAACCCGGTACCGACCTCATACGGTACAAAGCCTAATGATGCCCCGATCCAACCCGGTACAAACCCCGGCCAGACTTCGCTGGTTGTTTAAATAAACGAACTAAGCAGCCGCTAAATACCAGCAAAGCACATAATAAGCACCATGTAATTCTATATCTGGCTCAGACAACCAAAGAAACGAATAAAGAGGATACACTCGCCATGGCTGCAACCGCAATAGGTCGCCACGCCAAGGTGCGTAGAATCTCATCTTTACCGAATCCACTTAGAGTCATCACAGCCTCTAACAATTGATACCACTATGAAGCTCATATCATAAGTAGGATTTTTAGGGACAAATCGCAGCATTAATCTGGGCGCAAACAAAATGACACAATTGTCATTTCTAGGAGCTAAAAAAGCTGTGTTATTATCTCATGTCCACCCAACAAACATCAACATTATAAATTAAGATAGGGGGTGCTTGTTTCGGCTTATGTAGCCTGCTTATGGCTTACTTGATTTCGAACTTATGTTTGATAAGCTTACTTTTTATAGCTTAATTTTATCTAATAAGCCCTAAGCCTTCTACATAAGCGGAAACAAACACCCCCTTACTTTACAATCTGCTCATTTAGCAGCTTATGAGCTTACCATGATCAATTCCCACTTTCAATATAAAATAAGCTCATAAGTTAAAAGAGCCAGCAAAGGTAACAATCACCAAACAACACAACTTTTATAAAGAGTACCTTGCTTAGCTAAAGCTTATTACGCCCAAAAACAACCACCAAAAGCAACGATTACCAAATACCCGACAACACCAACTAAGCGGTAATCACCATCGTCACAAAAATAAAAAAAAAAAAACAAAAAAAAAAAAAAAAAAAACTAAAAAAAAAAAAAAAAAAAAAAAAAAAAAAAAAAAAAAAAAAAAAAAAAAAACCAAAATAAAAAAAAAAAAAACAACAAACCAAAAAAAAAGAAAAAAAAAAAAAAATAAAAAAAAATAAAAAAAAAAACAAAAAAAATACGCCCATCATAACTTTAAGGGATGAGACAGATCTCAGAGAGAGACAGAGAGATGAGAGAGATCTCATATGTAAAAAAAATTAGATCTGCATATGGGACTGTGGGTAATTTGTAAGCTCTGATGAAGACACGTATGAGATGTAAGAGATGTGTGGGAGAAGATATGATGGTGGAGGGGATGAAGTGGGAAGGTTCTGTGATAACACGTATACAAACAACTCGGTGGGAGAGAGAATTGGTCGGGCGGGTTGGTTTAATTACTTTGCAACCCTAATTGCATCTTTACAATGATTAATGTGAATTGGTTTCGAAGGATTCTTTTTTAATACTTAAATTAAATACATTAAATTTTGAACTTACTCATAGTTTCGTGTGGGAGTTTCAAACCTTCGCTGAGATCTGATCCATCTGTTAGTAACACATTAGAAGTGAAAAAGTTATTCTCGAATTATCTCATTGAATTCCTTGGTCCTCAATAGGAATGGTAATGGGGCAGATTCAGGGCGGGGCGGTCATCCCCATTCTCAAACTCGATTACAAAATCACGCCTTAAACCCGCCCTGATCTTCATTGGGGATTTTATCGGGACGCTCAATTGGGACGAGATGCTCCCCTAAACCTGCTGCGATCCCCGTTGGGGTCTTATCGGGGCAACTTTTTGGGCTCAATGTTTTACCAAATACACGTTGTTCCCTGTTTATTATTATTTTACACCATATTTTACAAATAATATTACATGGAATAATGTGAATAATTAAGAACCTACTAATAATATATTAATTACTAGCCTTAATAAGTTTGCAACAAACTAAACATAAATAATGTTAAATCATGCTTAAAAATTCAAAACTCCTTTTAAAAATTTGACACAAAAGAGGTTTTTCAATCACAACTTGTAATCTGGTAAAGATACAAAACTACAAAAAATCGATAATATTGTTTTTATTACGTAAATACTAATACAACAATATATGAATATTATAGATCTATATGTATGTATATAGTTTCGGGGAGGGGCGGGCGGGTTAGGAATGTTGTGCCCCGCTCTCCGCCCCACACCAGATAAAAATCCCTGTAAAAGTCCTGAAACCAGCCTCGTAGCCCGATAAGCATGCTTCGCCCTGTTTCAAAAACTTCAGGTTTTGAATTTTCCAATCGGACTCGAGTTTTTTTCGCCATCCCTAGTCCTAAATGAAAGAAAATTACGAATGAAGTGACACTCTTATACTAAATTGTGAAATTTATAAAAAAATTGATATTGTTAATCTTAATATTTATTTAGAGAGTATATATATATATATATGTGTGTGTGTGTGTGTGTGTGTGTTTTTGTGTGTGTGTGTGTGTGTGTGCGCGCGCGCGCGCTCAAAAGTAGTTATTTAATACTTTTTCCGTCTCAAATTAATAGTCTTTCTTTCCACTTTAGATTGTTCCAAAATTATTGTCCCTTTCCAAATATATACTTGTATATTGCCCCGAATGATACTAGAAATTATAAATTTCATTTAAAGCTTTAGTTAATTGTATAAGGGTAAAACTGTCACTTTGCAAAAGTATGAGAGAGAATGCAGTAACGATTATGTCTTGTTAAACCGTGTGTTTTTTGTCAGGAGACAATTATTTTGAGACGGAATGAGTAATGGACAATTAAAAGCGAGACCGTTGTAGCATATATTAAAATCAATATAACTCGGTCCATAAGTACATGTAACGTTCATCTATTGTGATAAGTGCAAGTAAAAGTTTATTGTGACACGTGACAAAACTTTGATGCACAAACGATAAAACTTAATCTTAGGCTGCATTTATCAGTCGTGAAAACGCACCCGTGATGCTTCCGTGAGCATTGGCTCACTCGTGACAACCAATGCAAGAAAAAAGGTCACGCATTAGAATGGGCTGAAAACACTCACGATGGTGAGGCTGTAACTTTTCGGGCATTGTGATGTTGTGGGACCCATTTTGCATGCAACGACTTTATATATATATAAAAAGAAATTCTCACTACCATTTTATTTACTTATAATACCTCTTAAATTTCAATATTTTTAAACACAACTTCAAATTTTGTACTCTCTACTCCCATTATTATTTTTACACACATAATGTCTAAATAAAATACTCCTCGGAACACAAACCATCAAGAACGAAGAACAATCCAAGGCTCTACCCTGACACCGGACAGAACGTTTGATCTCCAAAATACTCCATCGGCAACCCAAGAACCACAACGAATCAACTTCGCACCACCATAATTGGTTTACCCGAACCAACCATACTACCACCAACCATACAATAACCCGCCATTCTCACCTCCACAACAACAAAATGTGTTCAACCCATACGGACAACCAAACATGTATGGCCACTACGAATACGGTTTACAACATACCATTGGCGGCTCTTTATCTCAACCTAACCTTTTAGGTACTTCGTCTCAACCTAACCCTTTTGGTTCTTCATCTCAACCCAACGTTGGCGGTTCTTCATCTCCCGTACGACGTTTTAGTTTTGATGATGATCACTTTACCGAAATGTACTCCCCTTAGTTTTCGGAGTCGTTTCGTGAGGAGTAGTCCCCCGTTGAAGGATGTAAGAGATCCAAGTCCCGACCTCGAAGAAGCAGCCGAACCGAAGACGCCAAACGGCCCCGAAGAAGAAGCCGCATAACGAAAAAGGTGAGGACCAACGTTGTTATCCATGGACCCTTAAGGAAGAGACTGCATTGTGCAAAGGTTGGGTTCGTACATCCGAAGATAGCGTTGTGGGTAATGCGAGAAAGGAGAGGGGTTTTTGGGTTGAGATTCTCAAGTACATGCAGGAGACATGTCTGATCACCAAGTGTCGGATATACGATATGGTTAACGGAAAATGAAAGACCATGCATTCAAAAGTTGCTAGTTTTTGTGGTGTGTACGCTAACACTATTTTGACGTACACTAGTGGAGCCGGCGACGCGGATTATCTTCAAAGGGAATTGATAGATTATCTTGTTAAGTATAGAGTCTCGTTTACACTTCTTCATTGTTGGGAGGTGTTAAAAGAATGTGATAAATGTAATAGCGGAAAAGTTCCACTGTTTATGCAAAAGAGGGATGAGAAAAAGAACAAGAGATACAAGTCGAGCAGCTCTAGTTCGTTCAACACAAGGGAGTTAGGAGAAGGAAGTATCAATTTGAATACCACAGTTTGTGACGAGGAAGATGAAGTGGAGGAACTTTGTCGATCTTGTCCAAAAATTTTTTTCGGTTAGAGACCAAGCAAAAAGAGGGATAGGATAGCGGAAAGCTGGGTACACTGTGGAAGTTCCAGAAAATGCCCCTTGTTGGTGGGGAAATCGTTGGCCCATAGATGATAGACAACGAGTTTGTTATGGCAAACGACACTTAAACGTTCAAAAGAGCCAAGAACATGTCGAAGTTATTGGGATAAAAAAAAAAGGCAGCTGGAACTAAGGTTGAGGAGTGGAAATCCCCAGACGTTTGAAGAAACGTCAAATAGACGAAGCGTTCTATGAGTAAAGTCAGACCGATGAGAGTGAGAGGCGTATCCAGGATGCGCCTATCTCGGTGTTGATTCTCATGTTTTTATTTTTAATCTATCTTTGTAATGTTTACGTTTTAATTATGTACGCGTACGCATTTTTAATTTATTGTAATGTTACGTTTTTTTATTTATTAAAAAAGTTTGAGTTCTTTAATAAAAAAATAGGTTGTCCTGACTTGTGAGGGGTTTTTGTGATTGATATTAAAGAATTGTGAAGAGGGGGTTGAGGTAATAAAGGTAGAAGAGAGAAAAGTGATGTATAAATTGATATGTATGGGTTGTGAGTGTGTTTTTTTTTAGTGGTGATTGAAATACATAACAAAGTAGTATTATTGTGCTTTTGGTATGTGGGTTTTAAAATATGGCCAACGACCCTTACAACGTTCAAAAGAGCCAAGACATGTCGAAGTTATTGCGGATAAAAAACAAGGAGCTGGAACTCAAGGTTGCGGAGCTGGAAATCCGACGTATGAAGAACCGTCAAATAGACGAAGCGTTCTATGAGACATCGACCGATGAAGAGTTGAAGGCGTCACTCAGGCATAGGCTATTCGGTTGATTTCATGTTTTTAATCTATCTATGTAATGTTTACGTTTTAATTCTGTACGCGTACGCTTTTTAATTTATGTAATGTAACGTTTTTAATTATTGAATAAAAGTTTTAGTTTTTAATAAAAAAATAGGTTGTCCAGTGAGGGGTTTTGTGATTGATAATAGTGAATTGTGAGAGGGGGTGAGAGTAAAAAGTAGAAGAGAGAAAGCTGATGTAACATTGATATGTCTGGTGAGAGTGTGTTTTTAGTGGTGATGAATACAAGTAGTATTAATGATGCTTTTGGTATGCGGGTTTTAAAATTGGGATGAAAGTTAAAGTTGAATTTTATTGTTTGGTTGTTGATTGTGGGCCCAAAATTTAGGGTTAAATGATTTATATTTGCTATAGATAAAAGGAGGGTACTAAGTCTTGATTTTGTTCTCTTTTGTGCTGTAATATTCAATTTAGTGGGCCTCATTTTCATACTAACCACACATTTCATTTTCAAAATTATTTTATTATATATAAATACACATTTTTGTCATAATATCCATTTAATATATAACAAATACTTTTAAAGATTACATTATTTTATTAATTTTTATATTTTTCTCTCTTACATTATATCAAAATCCAAATCCTAATCCAAATTTAAATCCAAATCCAAATCCTAAACCTAAACCCCTCTACAAACCAAACGGGCCCTAAAGTAAACTTTCGATGCCAAAAAACAAGCTTTTGATGTAAAAAATAGGCTTTTGTTCAAAAGTACGTAGTTTTGCTACACGAAGACAAACATTTGATGCGGGAAAGAAAAAAAAGTCAAAACCTCGTTTGGTCAACTGTGTATTTTAACCGTTCATGCGTATTTTTAACTGTTCATCATTAGACACATGCCCGTTATTAATGTCAAATTAGTTTACACTTCAAAAAATTTTCATATCACACTTTGGTTAAATACAATGTTTTAAAAACCGGGTTTCTAATCGATTCGGTTGAATCACTGGGTCATCGGGTTACCGGTTCAACCAGTTCGATCACCGAGTTAACCCGATTTAAAAAAAAAAAAATTATAGTAATATTTGCAAAGATACAAAAAAGTTATATATAAAACTCATGAATATTCCCTATAATGAGCCTAAAAACTATTTACTAACAAATATAACATGTAAAAACACTTTTACTTCAATCATCCTCGATTAATCCCAACCCCCACCGGCGACACCCAACCCTAAACACCAATGTCGTCCCGAATTCTGGCGGGACCCAACCCTCACCAGCAAACACAAGCCATCTCCAATACCATTTTCATCTTAAACTTCCCCAAAACAATGGAAACAGGTGATCTATGGAAATTATGCGATCGACACGGAATTGTAGCAGATGTGTATATAGCTAGCAAGCTATCAAAGATTGGCCAACGATTTGGTTTTGTCTGGTTCATCTGTGTTAGTGACCTAACAAAACTTATTGAAGATCTCAAGAAAGTATGGATCGGGAATCACCATCTTTTTGCTGCAAAGGCTAGGTTTGATCGTAAACCTGTTATTGGTATATGACAACTATCTAAACCGGTCACCCAATCGCAAACCCCAATTCATCAACGTAAATACGCAACCCTTGCAAAACCCGGAAAATCATATGCAGATGCTTTTTATGGGAAGGAGGACTATTCTGCTCAATCCGCAACAATCATGAAAAAGGTAACCCTCGATGCAACTAATCTACTAGAGTGCTTTGAATTGAAAACGTTATTTTGGTTAAGGTTCGTGATGTACATCTGATCCCAAATATCAATAACGTCCTAAGCAAAGAGGGTTTTACAGAATTTAAGTGTAGATGCGTAGGGGGTTGTGGATTTGGATTGATTTTAACAATCCACTGTCTGCTCATCTACTCAAACAAAACAAAGAAATGGCGTGGTATTTTACACGAATCCGCTCCGTTTCTCAGAATTTCAATGTCGATGAAAAGATTGTATGAATTGAAATAACAGGGCTCCCTCTATGGGCATGGACCAACAATGCCTTCAAGAAGATAGCTAGTGCTTGGGGTGAGCCACTGTTTGTTGATGATGACCCAAATGAGTGTATGGCCATATGTAGGGTTTGTATAAAAACAAAAGTGCAGGGGAATATCTCTGATAATTATCTTGTAACTATTCAAGGCAATACTCATCAGATACGTATTAAGGAATTTGTTGGTTGGTGCCCGGATATGCACCCCACATTAGATGCTTCACAAAACAATGATACAATCGATGGTTCAAAGAACGAATTGGATGTTATGAGTGACTAATGTAGTCAGGAAGATGAAGAGGGGGAAATCAAAGAACATGGTATTCCTATGAACACTTGTCCCGAAGATTGTAATGACCAAAATCCAGAAAATCTAGCTGATGGCCAACCATCACAAGAAAATAAATGTTCCTGGGCCGGTGAAGCATCAAAAGAAGACAATTCACATTCTATACCTCAACAGGAGTTGAATGAGGATAGAACGAGTGGTAATGTTCAAACTTCAAGCTCTAATTCACCATCTAAGCCGCCTAGTTTTGAAAACATTATTACTCATTCATCAAAGAGCACGTTTAACAAAGGAAAATCTGCTTCCAAACACTCGTCTTCTTTCTCTTTTATAGATGAAAAATCCATGAAAGAGGGTGTTAGGAATACGAAATTCCTAGAAAAGTCTCGGTCACTTCATAGATATCGGTAGATAGCTCGTATAGCAATATTTGGAAACTTAGTGGGCTAGTTAGTAAAGGCCCATGGATAAACCCATGCAAGCCTAAGCCCACTTGTTCATTGTAAGTATATAAACACCTCTCCATGCCTTGAAGAGGTGGTTGGTTGTTCATTTTTCACACATAATATTATAAGTTTACTTTCTCTCTCTAAGTGCTCATCCAACCTACTCTCTCTCTAGTTCTTGCATATAGTAAAGATTACTTATATTCTACAAAGGGTAAATCTAAATTGTCTTCCAAATTGCACTCGAACGGGTCCCTTATTGAAGCGTTCATCTCACACATAGAAATGGGAAATGTTCTCGGGTATGATATGGCAGGAAGTAAAGAAGATTCGAAGAAATACATCGATAGTATTGGAGCAAACAGAATCAATAAATGAATCTAATGTCATTTAACTCGTGTGGTATTAGGGTGAATAAACGCAAAGTGACTTCTCGTCTTTGTAATAAACACGACATTAACTTCCTCGGCAGGAAACTCATGCAAATTCCATTGATTTATTTCAAGTTCAAAGCTTATGGGGAAATTCCCAGTTCAGTTATGTGTTTAAACCGGCCGATGGAAGATCATGGGGATTCTTTTAGTTTAGGACCCCTCGGTTTTTCATCAAACTCGTAGCCTCTAATCAGAAGGTATGTTAATCATTGAAAGGGAATGGATTGCGACTCGGTTTAAATGCTTTATGATTAGTATATATGCCCCTCAAGATGATCGAAGAAAATATGACTTATGGCAATCCATCTTTGGTTTCATGAATGATCATCCTGGCCATTATGTCCTCTTTGGTGATTTTAACGCGGTTCGTTTTGAGTCGGAGCGAATTAGCTCGCAATTTAACTCCACTGCAGCTGACTCCTTTATCCATTTTATTCACGATGGGGATTTAGGGGAGATTCCTCTTGGTGGGAATTCGTTCACAAGGCTGAGTACAAGTGGTGATAAGTTAAGCAAATTAGATCGCTTTCTCATCTCTAATGATTATTTGTCTCACTTCGAGCATTACCGAGCGTCGACCATCGACTGTACCGTATCAGATCATCGTCTGATTATCCTTAAACGTGTTTTTGTTGATTTTGACCCTATTTCGTTTAAGCTTTATAACTCATGGCTTAATCAAACTCCTGTTGTGGACCTTGTTGTTACGGTTTGGAAACAATTTCAATCTTGTAGCGGTGGCAGCTCTTTCGTCATCTTTAAAAATTTCTTGAAAAAAGTTCAAGGTGACATCCGCATGTGGCAAAAACAATTTATCGCTATCTAAAATTCTGTTAAAAATGATCTTCAATCAGAGCTCAAAGATATTGATGATGCTCTAGAGGCGGGAAGTGGTTGTCCTAGTGTCTACCAACAACGTCTTTCTCTCTTGCATCAAATCAAGGAACTAGAGCAATAAGAAAATCTTAATGCCATGCAAAAGGCTAAGATTAAATGGAGTATTGAAGCTGACAAGAATTCAAAATTCTTCCACGGGACCATCAATTAAAAGAGAAAACAACTTTCTATTCAAGGCCTTATGAAGAATGGGACGTGGATTAATAATCCGGATGAGATAAAATCCACTTTCTTTCAATTCTTTGAGGAGAAA
>BQNB010038531.1:27005-46641 GCA_026074375.1 Tanacetum coccineum | reverse complement strand
GTGGAAAGTGGTTTTTTTTCTTTTTGATGAAAAAATAAGTGGCTAGGATTGGTTCATTGGGTCTATGACAAATATTGGGTTTATATTGAACTTTTGGCTAGTTAATTATGATTCAATTGTTTAGTTTACGGCTCTAGAAATCATTTATTGTTTTTTGGCTAACCGAAACTCATAACAAGAAATTTCATATTTTTACACATAAATCATTTATGAATCATTATCATATTAACATACAATGATCCATATAATTTTTTCAAATTATTAAATCATTAGTATATCAATATTCAATGATTCTATTTGAAGAACACTTGTTTAATGTTGATTCACTAATCATATATGATTCAAAATAACTAATAACTTTTGTAATGATTCACTAATCTTTTATATAATACAAGAATTACATCATTTCAAAGTTTTGTGTGAAATTTGATTTTATAAAATAAAATTTTGGACAAATAAAAACGCTTGATTTTGACACGTAGGTAAAATCGTGCGATCTCATTGGTTAAAAAAAGTTAAAATCGTATCAATTTGGGTCAAAATTAAAAAAATTGATGGAGAAATTTGATGGAGAAAAAAAGACAAAAAAATATAGGAGATGATTTGCACACTCCTCTAATTGATTGGGACACTCAAAAGTATTGTGTATTGACATTTATACCCCTAGATCACATCTACTCATGTTCATCACTACAAAGGTATAAATGTCAACATACAACACTTTTGAGTGTCCTAATCAATTAGAGGAGTGTGCAAATCACCTCTCTAAAAATATAGGTATCAAATTAATGAAAAACAAAATTTTTAAAAAATATGAAGTAATTAATAAAACTTTAGTAGTTAAATTTTAAATAAATTATATCGAGTTAAGTTAAACTTAAAATTTTTCATATATTTTAATAACTTTAAAAAATAAACAAACACCCCCCTTGGACTTTTTACCTTCTAGACTTTATACTTTAAAAATACAACTTATATAGAATCTATTTAAAATTTAAACTCGCATATTGTGTACAACATGATATTAATATATAAATTTGAACAATAACATCAACATCAACACTCATGTGAGTTAAATAAAGTTAAATCTTTCATCCAACAAAATCTTTACAAAATATTAATCGATATTAACAAAGTTAAATCTTTACGCTATCGAGACACTGGGTCACAGTTCAACCGGGTTTTTCAAAAAAAATCTGTCTTCTTGTCACCCGACCGGTTCACCGTTCACCCGACCGGGTCAACCGGGGTTTAAAACACTTATATAATACATAAGGATTTTTTTATGTAAAACCACGTGCATAATAATTACTAGTTGTATTAATATCACAATTACAAAAATTAAACATGATAAATTTTTCATATTCCCGTATATTAAACAAAAATTTTAAAATAAATTTGATTAATGCGTAAGCTCTAGGCGTGCATTATAAATAGTTTAATTATATGATGTTCAATAATCACATTTTGGTTCATTTACTTTAATATGAGTCAAAAGATAAAAATAAAAAAGCATGATTCACTATCCCAAAAATAATTTACAAAAGACACACACACATTATCCTAAATGGTAAAAAATGCCCACTTCGTTGTATGATTTTCTATTCCGAATAATTTACGAAAAACACACGCACATTATTCCAAATCGTTCGCTATATAAAACTATTATCTAATGATTCGAAAACAAATTGATAATGGATTAGTGAAAAAAATACGTGAAAATATTAAAGAAAAGTGAATCATACGTTTAATAATAACTTTTCTTGTAGTTATTTATTTTTTGAATTCATGTTAATCTGAATCATTATTATTTGATTGAACAAAAAGAACAACCAATGATTCATTAAATAATTTATATGGAACTAATAAATTATACATTAAAATCAATTGATGGAAAAAACGATCAGAGCATGGTCGACTTTAACTTTGAGAAAGAAATGGGTTAAGTCCATAAATAGGTATCGAACTCTCAAAAAATTTATGCCTTAGGTCATGAACTTTGGAAAGTACCAATATAAGTAACAAAACTTGTTATGACTTGTTAAAATATGTAATGTTACCGTTTTGATTGCCACCTCAGTAAAATAAATAAGATTTAAGTCCATTGATAGGTAACGAACTTACAAAAACATAACACAATAACTAAGCAAATTAACAGATGCTGAAAACATAACAAAATCACCCCTAAGTCAGATAATCCCACCACTATACCTTTTTTACCAACATAAAAACAATTAAACACATGCTGAAAACATAAAACAAATACATAAAACATAAAACAAATACATAAATCATTAGAAATTTTTTAAGTTAACATCCAGAATTCTACATTAGTATTAAGTTTAATTCCTAAACAAAACACAAATAAAGCTAACATTCAATACACGTCAAACTACCATGTCAGACTACCAAAAATACTGTCAATTTTAACAACATCATGATCAGGTTCCTTTTCACACTTTTTTCTTCCCCTTTCCCTTGGCAGCACCACTTTCAACTTTCCTAACACCAAATGTGATTATTGAACATCATATAATTAAACTAGTTACTTATATTGGTACTTTCTAAAGTTCATGACCTATTTTAACAAGTCATAACAAGTTTTGTTACTTATATTGGTACTTTCTAAAGTTCATGACCTAAGGCAGGAATTTTCTCATAGTTCGTCACCTATTTATGGACTTAACCCTAAACGAAAAAAAATTCAAAAAAATGTGACGTGGAAGGTTACCCGGTATCAACCGGTAACCGTTCCAAAATATGAACGTTAATACCTATGTTGAACACAATTCAAAAGTTTGTTATTTATATTGGTACTTTCCAAAGTTCATGATCTAAGGCATGAATTTTCTGAGAGTTCGTTACCTATTTATAGACTTAACCCAAATGAAAGGAAATTAGGTACCTTATTCATTGCTCTTGAATGCTTCAATTACTAATTTACCATTCCACCATTTTCATCATAATAAACAATTTATTTAATTAATTAAGATCAATTAGATTCAAATTAAACCAAAGCCTAGGGCTCATAACAATGTAAAACTTTATCAATTAAACTAAATGGCTATAATTGCTTCTTGACCTTCTCAATCTAAAACTTTCTCAATTAAACCAAAGCCTAGGGCTCATAACCTGTAAATGCATCATACTTATTGTCTATTTTTGTAAATGTATCGAACAATTTTTTTTATTAATTCAATGTACTAAACTTGCTTTTTTGGTTAATTTGGTGTATTCTATGACCATTTTGCTCTTCAATTTATTAATACTCTTATTACATGTGACTCTGGGAGGGGCAAAAAAGTCACAAATTAACCAAAAATACAAATTTTGTACATTGAATAGTAAAGAATAATGTTCGATACATATAGAAATAATGGGTGACAAGTATAATACATTTAGACGCCATTAGCCCTAATACATTTGTACTCTCTTCGTCTCATAATTATTGTCCACTGTTGATTTTTGAGGTCTTTATTTTTCAACTTTGACATATATTATTATTTTTGTGTTATATAAAACTTGATGCAAAATATATGAATGAATTGTGTTTTAAATATATTTTCATTCGTATAATTTTTATCAAGTATTATATAACATAAAAAAATATTTAGGTTAAAGTTGAAAAATAAAGACTTCAAAAGTTAACACTGAACAATAATTTTGGGACGCATGTAGTAATAAGTATGCGCTTAAGGGTATGTTTGGCGCGGAGCGGTGTGAAGCTTTTTGGGCGGTGTGCGGTGAGCATTTTGATTTTTAGCTATCGTTTCAAATGAACGGTGAGCATTTTAATTTTTAATGGTCGTTTGGCAAAAGAGCGGTGAGCTGTGACTATCTTTTGAGAAAGTTAATTATTCAATGCCTGTTTAAGAAGCTGTGGCAAAGGAGCTGTGAACTGTGATAATTTAGTTTGTGTTTTCGTGTTATCTAGCTATGGATGCATCAGTAGAATATAACCGTGTTGTTATTTGGCCACAAATGAAGGTTGAATATAACCATGTTGTTGTCTTCTACGTAAATAACATCTGACCATTTTACATATATAGTCATGTTTTGTTTAAATATGTATATGTCATTTTACACGTTTATAATTAAGGTGGTGTTTGATTTTAACTTAATATGAAAAAAAAAACTGAATTTATTAAGTCATATGAAAATTGTTTGTTTATGACTTAATAGAAAAAGATGACTTAAAATATAAAGTGATAAAACTAATGGTGTTTGCATTAAGCCGTCCGTAAATTAAACACGAGTTAATGAAAATATTAAACAAACATGCCCTTAAGCTACATATGTTACCAAACGTTTTTGAGAAAAACAACTAGTGTTCATGGTTTTTGTTCACAGACACTACTCACCGTTATTGTTTACAACTATTGCTCACTACTACTGTTTAATGTTAATGTTATTTTTAACAAACACACCCAAGTCACATGAGTAGCTTCATATTCTCTATCCTCGCATATTCAATCTTTATTTATTATTCATTACTGTATTTATATTGGAGTATTTACTTAGGCATTGAGTTGGGTAGTCATATTTACATCTCTTTACTTTTTTTACTTCTACGAGTAGATGAACTTTTAACAAATATTAATATAACCTTATATGACATGTATGTGACACATGCTGAATTAAGTCTTTACATGCAATTGTTACATCTCTTTCTATACTAAGAGCAAAGAGTTGCATGCAATTGATTATAACAAAAACAGATTAGTTGTTAACATTTGGCAATACGATAACATGCAAGAGTTTTTGCTAACCTTGGCTCTAATAAAACAATATCATTTCAGTGATCTAATTAATGATTGAGACTTCTCTGGTTTTCTATTTTTTTTTTATATTCTTGTTCAATAATTTTAAACTACTTACTCAGTTAAGATATTTAATATATGTGAAAAGAAAATAAATCTATATCTATACTATATAAAAAAAACACATTTGCTTAAAATTAAAAACATAATAAATAACGTTATTAAATTAAAAAATCTTTACATATAAAAATCAATGCAATTATTACCTATTTAAATATTTAATTATAGTTTAGTTCACTAACATTTTTCACTTTCACTTACTCGACATTCATGTATAAATAAAAAGTAATGTACACATAAATTGTCGTTATTATACATCGTCTCTGCTAAGGACGAGCTCGGGTAAACATGAAAAACGAAAACTAGATATAGAAAACTTTCAAAAGTTTATTTCCATTAAATACGTTGACTTCAATTTCGACAAGTTTATTTCTGAAAACTTGCAATATATTTGGCTACTACCATCAACATATTAAATTTGTCTTTATCTATGAATTTGAAAGTTTAATGTTTTACAATCTTTCATGAGTTAATGAGATATTTATTGACTTTCATTTATGAATTACGATCACTATTATACTATAACTTATTCATCTTTTATCATGTTTTATTGTGTGTTTTTGTAGAAAAAAATGTGTGACCCAGTTAAGTAGATGTCATTGTTAAACAAACTTTTAGCTAAGATGACATTAAGGTAATTAAACTGCTGCAATTACGTATTTGCTGTTATAGATTATGTCGCTATACATGGGTAGTTGTCTAGTTAAATTAAATGTATTTAATTTTCTGTAAAGGGTTTATGGGCCAAACACGGGTGTATGGCAGAATTTTGAATTCTAATGGAACTGTAATGTTTTGAGAAATTGATGCATCATCCCTTAAGTATTCCATTTCCAGCTTTCTAGTGTATCCGAAAATTCAAAACTAAAGCTGAAATTTTAGTTTTCTATGTGAGTTTTCACAAGCCGTTCCATGTGGGCTTAGTGTTTATACAAAGTAAAGTCTAAGTTCACTGTATTGAAAATTCTATCTTAATGAAATAAGTTACTAATTCAGTTGATGTGTATTAAAAAAGTGTGAATTGGATAACACGGCTTATCTTAGAAAAAGCCTTGTTCTATATTCTGCTAACCTATAGACCAGGTGTAGTCGTAAATGGTAACCAACATCATCATCGTTAATTGAGTGTTACGTCAGTTTTTATCTCCATCACCAACATTACTACTAACATAATGTAATAAGACAACCAAAATTATTACTAAAATATATTTCTCTTATATATATAGAAATATACCTCACAAAAACCGACATCAATCGGTCAGTCTACCGATTTCTCCTTTTGTTTCACCACAAACGCGTTTTTGGGGTGATTGTTTTAATGACCAACGGTGTAGAACGCATCCAACACCCCCTATTAGACCCGGCCTGAAATAAAGTGAAGATTTCAATTTCGAATACAGTATATTGCAATAAATATTGCGAACCAAAATTGGCCTAAACATTACTACTAATTTTACACGTTCTTGGTTTCCTTTTGAAATAGACCACCATAATTAAAAACTTGGCCAGCCTATAATACTTAGACTTGAAATTTATGAGCTAAACACAAGAGACAATTTATTCAATAATTAATAAATACTCTCTACCCCCATTTCATAGCTCTACATTATAAATACGAGCACTTGATCAAAGCCAAAGCAATAGCATCAAATCTACAAATCCAAAACACAAAGCCAAAATGTTGGCATCCTCCTTGTTCATATTTTCATCATCAATTTTGGTGACGATAATGTCGATCGTAAACTTGTTGGGTCTAGTTATATCTGGATACATGGAAATGAGCGGCAACAACAAGCAGTATGCTAAATTTTTCGATGCCAACGCTTCAAACATATCAAAAAACGACAAAGAGCATAAATTGCCTAGTAGAAACGGTATGCTCGTATTCTATACACCAGCGTTCGTTGTGGGTGTTGTTGCTTTTACCTTTTTCCCCCATCACGATACACGATTTGTTATGGTGATATATGTTCTAACCATTCATTTTCTTAAGAGGATCCTTGAGGTATGTATATACTCTTTATAACTTTAATCTAAATACTTTCACAAGCTTGTTTTTTTTTTCTTTTCTGACAAGCTGTTTGGTTTTGTAGGTGTTATTTGTTCACAAATTTAGCGGTTCCATGATGCTTAACGCTGCGATAACTATTGGTGTAAGCTACGCCGTTTCTACCACTACTATGATTTACGACCAATATTTATCTCAAGAATCTCCTGACCCTTCTATTGATCTCAAATATGTTGGACTCGCCATTTTCTTGATTGGAATAACTGGAAACTTTTATCATCATTATATTCTTTCTAATTTACGAAAAAAGGGTGATAAAGAGTACAAAATTCCAAAAGGAGGATTATTCGATTTAGTTATCTGCGCACATTATTTCT
Organism: Tanacetum coccineum; assembly: GCA_026074375.1. Taxonomy (NCBI): domain Eukaryota; kingdom Viridiplantae; phylum Streptophyta; class Magnoliopsida; order Asterales; family Asteraceae; genus Tanacetum; species Tanacetum coccineum. The sequence goes on along the minus strand of BQNB010038531.1, from coordinate 39,376 downwards.
TTGAGATTGTCGAGTTCATTGGTGTCGCGTGCATTTCTCAAACAATTAGTTCTTTTTGTATTACTATTGGCACGGTATTATTGTTAATGGGACGGAGCCATGCCACACGAAAATGGTATGTTATGAAGTTTGGAGGAAAGTTTCGCAAGGATATCAAGGCTGTAATTCCATACATTTTTTAAAGAGTTTCGGATTTATGTTGCATGGACTAAAAGAAATTGATCGTTTAATTTGTAACCAAAAAGAAATTGTCTCTAAAAGACTAGATCAGCCTTGTGTTATTCATTTGTGACCATGTTTCTATAGTTTATGTTTCTGTAGGATATGTTTCAGAAATATATATTTTAAGGTGTTACATTCTCTTGTCTAATTAAGCACTTTTGGTAACACAGTTAAAGCTACGATAATTTAATGTACGTCTTTAAGTTTATGCTTTATTAGACGTCAACAATTTTTGCAACCACAATTAAAGTTGACACCTTAGTTCGAAATAAACATTTTAGTCTTCTTATGCATGTGGGGTTTTTGGTTTGACAATTGTAATTTAAACACACATATATATACACGGAGCTTGTAACTTCAAAAGTATTTACGTTAATAACTTTTATAGTATTTACGTTAATTCACGTGTTCAGTCATGGTTTGGAACTCGACTGTTTCTAAAACAAAATTACCGGTCATGTATTTTTTTAAGGGAGCTGATAAATTTACGGAACAATTTATAATTCCACGGCAATTGAATGTAAGATTACATTTATACCCTTGTGCTTTATATATTCATATCCATCGTCGAGCATCGGGTCAAAACCGAACCGAATCGAAAACCGAACCGAAGTGAAACCGAGCAAAACCGAAACCGAACCGAATAGATATTTTAACCGTATTTTTCTTGGTTTTAACCCGAACCGAGCAAAACCGAAACCGAAAATTATAAATCTACAAAACCGAAATCGAAACCGAAACCCACATCATCAGTGCCATAGTTTTATTAACTCCCCTCATCCCCACCGTCACATGTATAATCACAGTCCAATTAACATGTTTATGATCACTAGGGCCGAGCAAAACCAATCGAAAACTGAACCGAACCGACAAACCAAGCCGAACCGAACCGACTATTTTCAGTTCAGTTTTTGGTTTTGTATATTTAAAGTTTTTAGTTTCGGTTTTGCTCGGTCGGTTCGATTCGAGTATCCATGGATTATAAATTTGTTGCCGTGGATTTATCGGCTCCCTTTTTTCAGTCAACTGTTTTATTATTGTTTATATGTCCGTTTCGATCTAGTTCTACTTTGAATATTATCGTGTTAGTAGTATTTGGGTGTTTTTAATGTTGGTTTAGCAAGAAACAAGTAGTTTTATATATTCTTTTGGAATGTTAATTTTCCAACGCTCTATATGTGTCTCAATACCGTCTTCGACGGTGTATGAGGGAGGTTGAGAAGTAGACAATCCTACCCCTACCGAAGGTAGAAAGACAGCTTCCGGTTCTACCAAAGGTAAAAAAGGACCTCCGGCTTTACAAGGGGTAAGGATCAAACCCTTGACCTCTGTCTCCAGAGGCGAGGGTGTTAACCACTTGATCAAAGCCCTGCTTTTTATTTTTCCAACGCTCTATGAAATAGCATTTAGAAGCGTTGAACACTTAGTAGCTGTTTTACACATTATTATTATACATACAGCTATGTTGCTTAACATTTTTATAGAAAAAAATTGCTAGTACTTAGCTCACTGCAACTGCATATTGTTACTGCTACATTTTTCAAACATAACTTACGCTTTTTTAATTGTATTCTATTTATTTGGAATGTGACAGAACCATTTTATATTCTAATAATTTTGTCCTTATAAACATTCATTAAACACAACTTAATTGATAGTTTGGTACAGTAAATTTGGTTAGATATTTTTACAAAATCTCTAAGTTTATACGTTACCCAAAAGGTGCATGTTTCGCTTCATATCAAAACGAGTTTTTCTGTTTTCTGCATAATGATACTATTTCTAGAACAATCTTGAACAAATTGTTTGAATCGCATTGTCAACTATTTATAAATAAACTAGATGAAATCACCAGTTATATTGACCAATAGTCTAAATCGAAATAATGCATCATTTATTGGTCACAAAATATAACATTTAAGTTTTGCATGCCTACGCGAGGCCTGTTGAATGCACGTAAAGTTGTGGTGGATTATAGAATGAAACGAGGCGTTCATACTCGTGCGTTGCATCAGACTTGTTTTTTGAGAAAAATTAAACTTTTACTTATGTGAAGCATCGTATAACTTCATACTCGTGCGTTGCTCATAGGGTGTGCTTAAGTGTTTAGGACGTAATGTTGATGTTCGGGTTTTGCTCAATGCGGTTTGTTTCAAAGTCTGGTCAAGGTCAAAAGTTACATTTCCGAGCGTGATCCTATTTGATTTCGGTTGGGGCGAAATGAAGAGAAGGCTTCCTGATAACACGCTATTAGACCAAAGAAAGATTCCAATTATACTTCTTATTGGATTTGCATTTTAAACTGAAAATTTGGATAATTCAACTACATTTACGGCATTTCGATAATCTAAATATACTTTCATTTATATGACGGTAAAGAAAAATCAGTTTCATACTATTGGCAACAAAATTTATTATTATTATTATTTTTTGGAACGGCGGTTGTATTAAAAAATACTAGCAAGAAGCTAGGAACTTACAAAGTTACAAGATGAGGATTTTTAAGCCAATCTATCCAACTAAAAGAAGCCTTACTTCTATATCTACACCAATAAAAAGAACGGGAGACAATATCCTCAAAAAGAGAAGCCTTGGAAGGGGTATCCGAATACTCTTGTTTCGGAAATTCAAAATAGTCCACCACATGGTATAGCAAACACCTTCAATCATCTTTTTATGTTTAGAGTGTAGGCGAAGATTAAGAAGTCACTCTAACCATTCCTCGTACAAAGAAAGCTCCATGAAATTAACCTCCCACCAATTAGAAATTTTGTGAAACACCTCTCTAGCAATATGACAAGAGAAGAAAACATGGCTAGTCGTTTCTATCGTAACACCACAAGAATGACATAAAATGGAGTCGATATCCATACCTCGTCTAGAAATATTCAACCTTGTAGGCAAGCAGTTCAACCTTACTTTCCATGTATGAACATTAATTTTGATGGGCACAACACTAGTCCATCGAGTCTTGGCTGATACATTCGGCAGCCATCGATCGTCAATCATTCTTCTAACAGAAGCCACGGAGAATTCGCCTGAGCCTTCTTTCGACCAAACCCATCTGTCACACATATTAGATAAAACAGTACCCTCCACATTAGTCAAAAGCTGACCGAATTGCTCCTGTTCAATACCACCTCGAGGATCTCGACGAAGAGAAAAACTCAAATTCTCATGCGACATCTTCTCAGCTACATTAATACTTTTGCATGATTCTAAAGCATATATTCAAGGATATAGGGATTTAAAGTCAGTATCACCCTTCCATACATCATTCCAAAAGGAGGTGTCGATCCTATTACCTATCTTTTTGTAACATCCGGTATTTTCAGGTCATTCTATGACGTTATTTATTTCATCATTATTTCGCTATTTATTTTTTTCTTTTCTTGTGCACGTTTACTTTTAATTTTAATAGTTAAAGTTAAATCGCGTAAACTAAAAATCAACAATTAACGTAACGGACACCAAACAAATTAAAGTTTTGTAAAAATGCCACACCCATTTGAACAAAAGAGCTCTATTCAACGATATAGGCTCGGACACACCTAAACCTCCTTTCTCCTTAGAAGCTAGCACTTTACTCCATTTAATCCAAATCGGTTTCTTACCATTATGGTCTACGCCATTAAAGACATGAATTGATTCTATTTTTTGAAGAACATTCATGGGAGCTTTGAACAAAGATAAATGGTAAATAGGCATTGAGCCTAAAACCGATTTTAAAAGAGTTAAACGACCCCCAATCGATAAAGCAGTCATCTTCCATTTAGATGAGCGCGCAGAAAGATTATTTAAAATATCGTTCCAAGATTGAGAACGAGACATAAGGTCACCAACCTTCGATGGTCAACCATACTATCAGGTACAGAAATTCCCATTAATTTGCTTTTAGACATATTAATACGTAAACCTGATGCGCGATAGAAACATTCCAACACCTGTATAATGATATCTACATTCGAACTTCTCCATTGGCCCAAGAAAACCGCGTCATCAGCATAAAAAAGGTGAGAAAGATGAAGAGATGAGCCCAAAGAGATACCTTTAAACATGTCAGCATCTACCACTCTTTGAACCGAAATATGAAGACTTTCCATCACCAAAATAAACAAGAACGGAGAGAGCGGATCACCCCGTTTGAGGCCTCTGAAATTGAAATTCGTTAGTTGGACTACCATTAACAATAACCGATCCTCTTGAAGATCTAAGACAACCTCAGATCCAACCACGCCATCTATATCCAAAGCCAAAGTTCTTTAAGACATCGTCTAAATAATCCCAACGAACCGAATCATATGCCTTCTCAAAGTCAACCTTAAAGAACATGGATTGCTTTTTTTTTCTTTTTACACCAGTGGAAAAGCTCATTTAGAATGAACAGGCCATCTAAAATTTGTCTATTTGCAACGAAAGCCGATTGAACTTCGTTGATAATATCCCCCAAAACAACCACAAGACGGTTAGACAAAATCTTAGCGATAATCTTGTACAGGCTTCCAATTAAAGTAATAGGTCTAAAGTCTTTCACCATATTAGCATTTTGAGTTTTCGGAATTAAAGCGATGAAAGAAGAATTACCTCCTTTAGGGAACATACCATGCTGGAAAAAAATATTTAACAGCTTGAACCACATCTATCTCCAAGAAACTCCAATATCGACGATAAAATCCGAATGTGAAACCATCCAGGCCAGGAGACTTATCAATCCCATAATCCCAAATTGCCCTCTTAATTTTGTCACGTGTAACATCACTTTCCAAGTCAATTTGTTGATCTAAGTTCAGCTTGTTTGGAAATTCCATGTTCAGAAGAACACAAGAAGTCCCAGGTTGATCAAAACGATTAGAGAAATGGGAAAGGAACTCTCTCTTCACCAGACTTGAGAATTATTCATGTTCCATCAACCAAAGATACCCGAATTAGTTGAGTTGGCTTTTCTTTGTTAAGAACTCCATGATAGTAATTAGAACTTCTCATCGCTTCAATTGCCACTTGATTAACCCTTTTGGGGGGGTGGGGGGGGGGGGGGGGGGGGGGGGGGGGGGGGGGGGGGGGGGGGGGGGGGGGGGGGGTGGGGGGGGGGGAGTGGGGGTGGGGGGGGGGAGGGGGGGGGGGGGGGGGGGGGGGGGGGGGGGGGAGGGGGGGGGGGGGAGTGGGGGGGGGGGGGGGGGGGGGGGGGGGGGGGGGGGGGGGGGGGGGGGGGGGGGGGGGGGGGGGAGGGGGTGGGGGGGGGGGGGGGGGGGGGGGGGGGGGGGGGGGGGGGGGGGGGTGGGGGGGTGGGGGTGGGCGGTGGTGGGGTAGGGGGGGGGGGGGGGGGGGGGGGGTGGGGGGGGGGGGGGGGGGGGGGGGGGGGGGGGGGGGGAGGGGGGGGGGGGTGGGGGGGGGGGGGGGGGGGGGGGTGGGGGGGGGGGGGGGGGGGGGGGGGGGGGGGGGGGGGGGGGCGGGGGGGGGGGGGGGGGGGGGGGGGGGGGGGGGGGGGGGGGGGGGGGGGGGGGGGGGGGGTGGGGGTGGGGGTGGGAGGGGGGGGGGGGGGGGGGGGGGGGGAGGGGGGGGGGGTGGGGGGGGGGGGGGGGGGGGGGGGGGTGGGGGGGGGGGGGGGGGGGGGGGGGGGGGGGGTGGGGGGGGGGGGGGGGGGTGGGGGGGGGGGGGGGGGGGGGGGGTGGGGGGGGGGGGGGGGGGGGGGGGGGGGGGGGGGGGTGGGGGGGGGGGGGCGGGGGGGGGGGGGGGGGGGGGGGGGGGGGGGGGGGGGGGGCGGGGGGGTGGGGGGGGGGGGGGGGGGGGGGGGGGGGGGGGGGGGGGGGGGGGGGGGGGGGGGGGGGGGGGGGGGGGGGGGGGGGGGGGGGGGTGGGGCCACCTCCTTGATTGTTTTTCAATATCTTGTAAAGATTTGAAAATGGCATCTCTTTGATTAATAACATCGGAATCGCCCTTACCTTTATCAAGTAATAAGTCGATGTCAGCTAACTTTTCTTTTAAAGTCTTCTTCTGTTTATATGCATACTCCTTCTTATCCTTTACCCAAACACGAATCTGATCCTTAAGAAATTTCATTTTTTTCATAAACTTAGATATTGCATTTGAATCAGACATGTACGAAAAGTTCCAAGTTCAATCCACAAATGTAAAAAACAAAAAGGAATGGGACCATAATCGAAATGAGCTTCACGCGAATGGGACGATGATCAGAAAGGTAGCGGTCCAAAGTATAGGCTGAGATATTAGGGCATGATCCCAATAAACCTTCGGAACCAAACACACCTTATCTAACTTGCTCATTTTATTAGCCGATTTGTGACACCAAGTAAAAGAACACCCGCCTAATGGGACCTCTTCCAGACTCGCTGCCAAAATAAATGAGTTAAAAGCAGCTGCACCTTGTGCGTTGAAAATAGATCAATACCTTTTCAGTTGTGTACGCACTTCTATAAGACGCCCATAATAATCAACATCGCCATTCCAGTTATTAATCACAACAATCAAGTAATCCCATAACATCTTCTATTCTGATAATTCTTGAGGAGCATAAATTGAAATAATAAGAAGCTTTTTACCATTAGAAATCCATTTTCCTCTAATAATAACGAAGTAATCAGATCAGAAACCGTTGAGTTAAATTTATAAAACATCCTCGGATCCCAAACACAAAGAATGCCACCCGAATAACAAACAGAGGGACTACATACATGATCAAAATTAAAGTTTCCCTAACACGCCTTAATGTTGAACAATTCTATATCCTCTATTTTAGTTTCTTGTAAAGACAAAAAATTCACCTTGTTGTTAACACATAACTCCTTAACCCAATCTTTTTAGCCTTCTGGGCAAGGCCTTGGATATTCAAAGACATAAAATTCATCTACGATTCTCATGTGCTCTATGAGAACCAATAATCTCTTTAATATTTTTCGAACATCCCTCCATGTTATACCTTATAGTTTGTCCTACCTTTACCAGATCTTCCATAAGTTGTAGCATTGAGCCTCCTGTATGTGGTAATTCAAATTTTTTAAAATGTCCAGAACATATGGACTCTTCCTTATCCTCCTTCGAATTGCTTTTGTGACATGTCTTTCCCACTTCAGAATTCGCGATATCGTCTTGAATATTTTGTAAACATTCATCAGCTTCTGTTTCCACCTCCTTGAAATCGTTGGAATGAACTTCATCTGTAGCCTTAGGAGTAAATCCTGGAGGATATTTCATGGTGTCATTTGAGTTTGTGTCTTCATTAACGTTGCCTTGTTTCTTCTTAAGAAGGTCCTAGATATTGAAAGGGTCCTTTGATTGGGTATCCTTTTGTCCAGTATTTAAATCATCCTTCTTTTCTCAAAGATAGTTTTCGAAACCTCCTCAACATCACTTTCTCCTCAAATATTTGTATACTCCTGCTTCTTTACATTTTCATCGTATAAACCATCTTCTTTAAATTCTCCATCAGAATCATTTTCGTCTTCCTCTTCATCCACAAAATCAGGAATCCAACCAGATACTTCTTTAGCGCGTATCCAAAACACTTTACCATTAGCTATGATTTTGAATGACTCGAATACGTTTTCAACTAATTTTGTTTTGATACAAATTCTTTTGCTATGGAAACAATATTCATCCTGATCATCCACATGTACTATATCACCCTATTTAGAGGCAATTCGATTGAAGGTGTTTCTAGTCCATGCCTTTAAAGGTATGCCTTCAATGTCCACCCATGTCACTCTCTCATTGATATGAAATGTGGTTGAAGTTTGTGTCATGAGAAAAACATGAACCTGTTCCAAATTAAGCCTTAAAATTCTCTTTGAAGCCTTTATTTGGAAGATCACTCATCCCACTGTACACCATATGTATTGTAGCTTAAAGTTATCAAAAGCCCTCGTTGTCTAAGACCATCTTCAAAGTTGCTAGAAAGCTAAATTCTTTGACTTTACCCATCAAGGAATTAGAAAAGTCTTCCTGGTTCAAGCATGTTTCATCAAGCACAATTGTCGGTTTGTTCTCCTCCACAACATATTTAGGCTGAATCCCCCTTTTAACCGCATGCATATAAGAATTGGCATAACCAAGTAATTCACTATCCTTATTGGCAGCCTTATGAACAGGCTATTTTCCTCCATAATAAGCATCTCATGAATTACCCCTTTTCACACCATTATCGTTATGAGAATTACTATGTTTATTTAATGGCACCCTTTGAAACCTAGATAAATTAGCATGAAGTTTGTGATTCCCAACCCACACCGTACAAAGGTTATTTACTAAACGCTCCACATTAAAAACTTTAATAAAACGTACGAATCCAAACCTTTTACCTGCTTTCGATCTTCTATTAGGAATACAGGCATCAACAACCTGCCCATATTACTTACCTGTATGCCACAAATCCTTAGCGCACATCTCATCAGGAAAATTAGTGACAAACACTGATGTGGATATCTTCTTGACCTCATCCTCCTTAGAGCGGTAACTACCCATAGTCCAATCGTGATTTAAAGAAAAGAAAATAAAATGAATTAAGAAATTAAGGATTTAAAAGGATTTAAAATATAATTTGAATTGAAAAAACTAGGGTTTGAAAGGAAATCAAAGATTTGAAAAGCAACAGGAAATGGTTAGAAAATGGATCCCTAAAAGACAAAAAGAATAAATTGCTTTTATAAACAAAAATTATTTATATTTCTTTAAAAATAAATTGCTTTTATAAAAGCATTAGAACAATAATATACTCTCCTCCCGAATTTATTGTCTGTGTTTTTATTTCGCGCTGTCTAAAATTAATTATCAACTTTCAAAAATAGATATGGAATTTATTTCGAGTTTTATATATTACCCTCACTTAAGGTTATTATTACAAACATTAAAGAAGTTCTAAATAAATTAGTTAAAAGTAAAATTGTTATTCTGCAAAAGGTAAAAAGCAGAAAGCTGTAATAATTATGTTTTTTTAAACTACGTATTTATTGTCGATGTGCAATAATTTTGAGACGGAAGTAATAATAAAATTGTTGTATTATACTATGTATTACAGATTTACGGGTTAAGAGTGATGCCATTGATATATCACAAGTGGTATTCCTAGTGTCATTTCATTTCTTAAAATGAAATCACTACATTTTCGAAATTCGTTTAAAGATATTTGGACAATGATTTTCTTGTAATTAATGTAATTTTTATGATTTTTTTTAACAAATATTTTCTCTCTTTTAAAAGAATCGTCACTCGATGAAAACATAACGAAATTTTACTTTTATATAATTAATTAATACCTTTTTAATGTTTGTAATATTAATTTAAAGAGAATATAAGTTATCAGATCAAACTAACTTATTTATTGTTATTAATGAACAATTAAATTTGAACATTTATCTTTTAATTATAGTGACACATAGGTGATTGTCACCTCAACACTACTTTAACTTTTTTTCTTTAAGACCAAATGTATGATCAAATTATCGTAATAAAACGACCCCAATCACAACTAAAAATATACTCACAAAAATTAGTTAAAAAACATTCGCACAAACTATATGCAATGTTATAGTCGGTTGAGCGACCACTTTAAAGCCAAAAGGGAGGATCGACCGAAGCTAAAGGTCACCGTAGGATGGGACGCGGCGACAATTGAGACCGGCCGAAACTAAAAGTCGCCATTACGAATAGTTTACGATAATACCTATACTCGTTGTAATCCGTACTTCCGTAGTATTATTTCCTTGATCAAACAATATCATTAAAAAAACAGTGCATTTATTATGTACTGTTGCTAATATTATACATGGAATAACACGTGGAAGCACACATTTATTTTCTGAGCATCCACATTTATAAACTTTTGATTTTTGAGTTTCTCTATAAATTTAACTCCCATTTCCTTCATAACCAATTACTATATTGATTGCATTTATCTCTCTTACTCACTCACCCACCCACAAACAAAAAAACACACAAACATCATCAAACTCGGTGGTCTTGTATTGACAATCCAAACCACAAAAAAAATCACAAGAAATGGAAACTGAAAAACATTCAATCAAAATTCTCTAACATCATGTCAAATATACCTATCTCACTTTCAGAAATTTGCCTCACTTTGTTTCGTTTAACCATGTCAGTTGCAGACCCCTGGCCCTTTTCATAAACCCAAATACTTTCCTTAAAAATCCCATCTTTAATATTCATTTTCTAACGTTGGGTTTATAGTTTCTTGGAGAAAATGAAAAAAATCCGAGGGTTTTTGGTCAAACGCAAAGTTTTTTCACTTTTTCGCATTTTTCGTCGCAAAAGCCACTCATCAGCAACGACTTACCGACGACTTAACCCGTCTGGAAGATCTTTTTCACGTTTTATAAACTGGGGTAATAAACTCAAGTCAAAAGCAAGAGCTATATGTTCTAAAAACCCTAGTTTTCGTTTCCGTTTTCGTTCGGGTTATTTGCGAGTCCGTGATGATCCACTGGTTGAAGTACCTAAAGGAAAGATGGCAGTATATGTAGGACAAGAAGATGGTGATTATGAGAGGGTTTTAGTGCCTGTAATATATATAAATCATCCTTTATTTGGACAGTTGCTAAGGAAAACTGAAGATGAGTATGGGCATGATCATCCTGGTGGTATTACTATTCCTTGTAGGGTTTCTGAGTTTGAGAATGTCAAGACAAGGATTGCTGCTGTGTGTGGTGGCCGGAAAATGATGCTGTGGAAACGTGGCGTTTGAGGTAGTAACTAGTGATGATTTTGTTAATGATAATGATGATGGTGGTAGAATTTAGTGTTGTGTTTGTTTTTTTGTATGACTTTTTTTGTTTTTTTGTTTTTACTTTTTGTGGATGTACATAAAGATATTATTAGTTTTAATATTATTTTTTTATGGTTATGGTATTTTTGTTTCTATCTCATTTTGCCAATACTACAAATAAAAGTCACCAAGAATTAATTATCTGTTGGACAATATTAATTCATATATGCAGATAAAAAAATGCATTTATGTATCTTTAACCACTTGCAATTCATATTTTAATTCAAAAATGGACCTATAAATGCTTCACAAAAAATCTATTAAAGTCATGTGTTTTTAGGCAAATTTTAATATATGACAATCGTTTCTGATGTATAAATGGTACTAGGTAGCGTTTTTGGCCGTGCTATGCACGGCCCAAGATAATTCATGCGTTACTTATAAAATTGTCATTATTGTGGCAAGTAAGTTCTTTACTTCTAAAAGTACACAAATCATATTTTATATGTAACAAGCATGATTACCCGCGCGTTGCTGCGGGTCGTTAATTTTTTTCGCGTAGTTGCGAGGCATTATTATTTTTTATTTTTTTTATTTTGTGTGGTTTTATTTTTTCGGCCTCATGTTTAATAGTTTTTTTTTCTTTTTCTTATATGAGCTTATGTGTGGGGCTCATGTTTAAAGGTTTCTTTTTTTGGCTATGCGGGTTTTTTTTTAATATAATTTTATAGGAACATGGCGTTTTTTTATTGTATTCTGTGTGGGTTTATTTTTTCGGTCTCATGTTTAATAGTGCGGGTTAATTTTTGCGTTAAAATTTTATTTTTATTCTTTTCTATTTTTTATTTGTGCGGGTTTTGGTATTTTTTTATTCGGTCTCATGTTTAATAGTGCGGGTTAATTTTTGAGTTAAAATTTTATTTTTATTCTTTTCTATTTTTTATTTGTGCGGGTTTATTTTTTCGGTCTCATGTTTAATAGTGCGGGTTAATTTTTGCGTTAAAATTTTATTTTTATTCTTTTCTATTTTTTATTTGTGCGGGTTTTGGTATTTTTTTATTCGGTCTCATGTTTAATAGTGCGGGTTAATTTTTGAGTTAAAATTTTATTTTTTTATTATTTTATTATTTTTTATTTTTTTGCGAATTTATTTTTTTGGTCTCATCGTGTAAAATGACAGTGTTTAAGTCAATTCGGAAATGTTATCGCGGGTATTTTTTTATCTGAATGTGTCGGTACTTTTGTAACATTTTTTCCCCCTATTTTGTGCCAACAATTAAAAAAAAAAAAAAAAAAAAAAATATTGCGGGTCGTTAATTTTTTTCGCGTAGTTGCGAGGCATTATTATTTTTTATTTTTTTTATTTTGTGTGGTTTTATTTTTTCGGCCTCATGTTTAATAGTTTGTTTTTTTT
>BQNB010038531.1:10833-26199 GCA_026074375.1 Tanacetum coccineum | reverse complement strand
CCATTTTATCGTGAATTGAAGTGGAAAAGATTTGTTGGATCTTAAGTGGATGTGATGTGATTGATGTTGTGGTTTTGAATACAATAGCCGTTCACGAGATTTTACAAGTCTATGATTAGAACCGATAAAAATTTAACGGGATTTTACAAAATCAATAGAAAACCATGAATGACTTGATTCAGAATCAGCGGCCAATGATTTAATTGTCTAAAAACAGATAATTTTCTGGCTAGGGTTAAAGCTGTTTGTTTAAATAGGCTCACCAAACTGAAACGGGCCTAAAAATACAGATGGGCCGTGAGCTAGAACAAAAACAAGTCTAACACAAATTCCAAAAATATGAAAAATGTCAATAAATCATGGTAAACGAGCTTTTTGGGCCTCGAAAAATCCTTAACTAGTTAAAGGTTGATTACAACGTGATCCGTCTCATTTTTCTCTTCGATTTGAGAGGTCACGGGCCTAAAACGGACTTACGGATCAAAAGTTATGGCTGTTTTACTGAAACCCTTTTCGTCACACAAGTTTTCTAAAAAAAATTTCGTTCGGTCCAAAAAAAATTTGCTCGTTCGGTTCCGCTCGTTCGGTTCCACTCGTTCGGTTCCGCTCATTCGGTCCTTGAGATTTTTCGCTCGTTCGGTCCAAAAGAGAATTCACTCGTTCGGTTGTACAACCCAACTTTGAATAACCCAATGAAGCCGAGAGATTGTGAGCTCTATCTAGGCGTTTCCAACAACAAAATGAGCCACGAAAAAAGTATGGTTGCCGAGTGATGAAGCAACCCAACTGCCGAATCCAATATGCTTTCAACAACAAAAAAAAACCACGAAATCCACCCGAGGCGATTGATACCAATTGTAGGTTTCTTCTAACCAAAACGCAATGATTGCGTTTTGAACCTGTTTAATAAAAAAAATCAAAACGCAACAAGAAGAAAATCAAAACGCAACAAGAAGAAAATCAAAACGCAACAAGAAAAAGTCAAAACGCAACAAGAACTTTTCCAGTTTGTCAAAACGCAACCTAGAAAAATACGATTTTTTCCACCAAAAATCGCCTTATAATCACCCTTTTTGACCTTTTAACTTGATTTCTCTTGCACAATTAGCTACCTTATGCCTAGATCTTGCTTAATAACATAAACATTCACACATCTAAGCACAAAAATTCGGGTTTGATTTTTTTCTATTGACTTCTTTTTTACCCACGAATTTGATCTTGTTGAACCACACGAATCCACACGTAGCTCTGATGCCAATTGTAGGATCCCGATAACACTTCACTTCATACAATCGATCACGAAATCGAACTAGAAATGAGAAAGAAAGATTGAGTTGTTTAGAGAGAGAAAGAGGAGAGAGAAATGAGAGAAAAAGAGAAAAGATATTTCTTAGATATTTTGAACAACTAACTTTTCCAAGTGGAAAAGTTCCTTATATACCCCGACACTTAAAAGTGACGCGCGGGATATTTAACTAGGACCCGGGCTCAGGTTTTGCTTGGGATTAAACCCAAAACATATACAATATTAGATTATCTATCGAGCCTGATTCCCGATATTATCCTATTACAACATTAACTAATTGATTGACCGAGACTTAAATACATAATGAACGAACTTCATGTTCGACTCAATATTTTGAGGCTAACACTAATACATTATAAATGGAACATGTTGCAACTCTGATCTTTTATTAAATAGAATGTGACACTTTATTTAAAACATCCATTTAAGGTCGTTTTCTGTAACTTGTGCGTATGGACTATGAAGTAACACCCCATTGTTACCATTCCGCTGCGACCAGATTTTGGGGGTGTTACACTTTTTATGAATAAAGCCACATAAATCCGTTCCTTTGTTCTTAAGAAGTGTCGTCTCACGTACGATGTCATGCCAGATGGATGGATGACTTTGTTTAATATTCTTGCATAACTTACCATCTTCTCCATGTATTCCCCTGATAACTTTTGCCCATAACGAGAACCTTTGAGTGTAAAAACGCCACACCCATTTGAACAAAAGAGCTTTATTCAACACATACATGCTCGACACACCTAAACCTACTTTCTCCTTAGAAGCTAGCACTTTACTCCATTTAATCCAAATCGGTTTCTTACCATTATGGTCTACGTCATTGAAGAAATGACATCGAATAGATTCCATTTTTTGAAGAACATTCATGGGAGCTTTGAACAATGATAGATGGTAAATGGGCAGTGAGCCTAAACCGATTTTAAGAGAGTTAAACGACACCCAATCGATAAAGTATTCATCTTCCATTTAGATAAACGAGTGGTTATTAATAATATCGTTCCAAGATTGAGTACGAGACATAAGGTCACCAACCTTCGATCCCAAATAAGAGAAAAGAGCTTTTAACATCGAACAACCAATCTTATTAGCTTCCTTATCAACAATACTATCAGGTACGAAAATTCACATTAACTTGCTTTTAGTCATATTAATACGTAAACCCGATGCGCGATAGAAACATTCCAACACCTGTATAATAATATCGATATTTGAACTACTCCATTGGCCCATGAAAACCGCATCATCTGCATAAAAAACTTGTGAAAGATAAAGAAACGAGCCCAAAGAGATACCTTTAAACATGCCAGCGTCTACCACTCTTTGAACCAAAATATGAAGACTTTCCATCACCAGAATAAACAAGAACGCGGAGAGCGGATCACCCTGCTTGAGGCCTCTATGAAATTGAAATTCGTTAGTTGGACTACCATTAACAATAATCGATCCTCTTGAAGATCTAAGACAACCTTGTATCCAACCACGCCATCTATTTTAAGCCAAAGTCTTTAAGACACGTCTAAATATTACCAACGAATCCGAATCTATGTCTTCTTCAAGTCAACCCTTAAAAATACATGGTTTGTTCTTTTTCTTTTTACACCAATGGAGAAGCTCGTTTAGAATGAGCGGGCCATCTAGGATTTATCTATTTGCAATGAAAGCCGATTGAACTTCATTGACAATATCCCCCAAAACAACCACAAGACGATGAGACAAAATCTTAGCGATAATCTTGTACAAGCTTCCAATTAAAGTAATAGGTTTAAAGTCTTTCACCATGTTAGCATTCTGAGTTTTCGGAATTAAAGCGATGAAAGAAGAATTACCACCTTTAGGGAACACTCCATGCTGGAAGAAATAATTAACAGCTTGCACCACGTCTTTCTCCAAGAAGCTCCAATATCGACGATAAAATCCGAATGTGAATCCGTCTGGACCTGGAGACTTATCAATCCCACAATCCCAAACTGCCCTCTTAATTTCATCATGCGTAACATCACTTTCCAAGTCAATTTGTTGATCTAAGTTCAGCTTGTTTGGAAAGTCCATGTTCAATAGAATACGAGAAGTCCCAGGTTGGTTAAAACAATTAGTAAAATGAGAAAGAAACTCACTCTTCACCAGCTGGGAGAATTATTCATGTTCCATCAACCAAAGATACCCGAATTAGTTGAGTTGGCTTTTCTTTGTTAAGAACTCCATGATAGTAATTAGAACTTCTCATCGCTTCAATTGCCACTTGATTAACCCTTTTGGGGGGGTGGGGGGGGGGGGGGGGGGGGGGGGGGGGGGGGGGGGGGGGGGGGGGGGGGGGGGGGGTGGGGGGGGGGGAGTGGGGGTGGGGGGGGGGAGGGGGGGGGGGGGGGGGGGGGGGGGGGGGGGGGAGGGGGGGGGGGGGAGTGGGGGGGGGGGGGGGGGGGGGGGGGGGGGGGGGGGGGGGGGGGGGGGGGGGGGGGGGGGGGGGGGGGGGGGGGGGGGGGGGGGGGGGGGGGGGGGGGGGGGGGGGGGGGGGGGGGTGGGGGGGTGGGGGTGGGCGGTGGTGGGGTAGGGGGGGGGGGGGGGGGGGGGGGGTGGGGGGGGGGGGGGGGGGGGGGGGGGGGGGGGGGGGGAGGGGGGGGGGGGTGGGGGGGGGGGGGGGGGGGGGGGTGGGGGGGGGGGGGGGGGGGGGGGGGGGGGGGGGGGGGGGGGGGGGGGGGGGGGGGGGGGGGGGGGGGGGGGGGGGGGGGGGGGGGGGGGGGGGGGGGGGGGGTGGGGGTGGGGGTGGGAGGGGGGGGGGGGGGGGGGGGGGGGGAGGGGGGGGGGGTGGGGGGGGGGGGGGGGGGGGGGGGGGTGGGGGGGGGGGGGGGGGGGGGGGGGGGGGGGGTGGGGGGGGAAAGTCCATGTTCAATAGAATACGAGAAGTCCCAGGTTGGTTAAAACGATTAGTAAAATGAGAAAGAAACTCACTCTTCACCAGACTTGGAGAATCTATCCATGTGCCATCAACCAAGATACCACGAATAGTGAGTTGGCTTCTTCTTTTGTTAAGAACTCCATGATAGTACTTAGAATTCTCATCGCCTTCAATTGCCCACTTGATTTTAACCTTTTGGGCCACCTCCTTCGAATCAAGTTTTTCAATATCTTGTAAAGATTTGAAAATGGAAGCTCTTTGATTAATAACATCGGAATCGCCCTTACCTTTATCAAGTAATAAGTCGATGTCAGCTAACTTTTCTTTTAAAGTCTTCTTCTGTTTATAGGCATACTCCTTCTTATCCTTTACCCAAACACGAATCTGATCTTTAAGAAATTTCATTTTTTTCATAAACTTATATATTGCATTTGAATCAGACATGTTCGCTTCGTTCCAGGTTCTCTCCACAAAAGTATCAAAACCTTCCATTTCAAACCAGTAATGAAAAAAACAAAAAGGAATGGGACCATAATCGAAATGAGCTTCACGCAATAAGATGGGACGATGATCAGAAAGGTAGCGGTCCAAAGTATAGGCTGAGATATTAGGGCATGATCCCAATAAACCTTCAGAAATAAGGAAACGATCTAACTTGCTCATTTTATTAGCCGATTTGTGACACCAAGTAAAAGAACAGCCGCCTAATGGGACCTCTTCCAGACTCGCTGCCAAAATAAATGAGTTAAAAGCAGCTGCACCTTGTGCGTTGAAAATAGATCCATACCTTTCAGCTTGTGTACGCACTTCATTAAAGTCGCCCATAATAATCACATCGCCATTCCAGTTATTAATCACAACAATCAAGTAATCCCATAACATCTTCTTTTCCGATAATTCTTGAGGAGCATAAATTTAAATAATAAGAAGCTTCTTACCATTAGGAATCCATTTTCCTCTAATAATAACGAAGTAATCAGAAACCGTTGAGTTAAATTTATAAAACATCCTCGGATCCCAAACACAAAGAATGCCACCCGAATAACCAACAGAGGGACTATATACATGATCAAAATTAAAGTTTCCCCAACACGCCTTAATGTTGAACAATTCTATATCCTCCATTTTAGTTTCTTGTAAAGACAAAAAATTCACCTTGTTGTTAACACATAACTCCTTAACCCAATCTTTTTTAGCCTTTTGGGCAAGGCCTTAGATATTCAAAGACATAAAATTCATCTATGATTCTCATGTGCTCCTTGAGAACCAATAATCTCTTCACTATTTTTCGAACATCCCTCCATGTTATACCCCATAGTTTGTCCTACCTTCACCAGATCTTCCATAAGTTGTAAACCAAAATTTGAGCCAAACTTTGAGAAACTTTTATGCGCCTTTCACAACACCCATCTCCGTGTTTCATAATATTCTTCTTTTGAGCCAACTTTGTGTTCATTTCTTAAATGACCATATTTTTTTGATTATGTGAATTTTACAACATCGAACGTCATAACACATAAAAAACTATCTCATGCAACCCGTTCCTAATTCTGATAGGCATATCCAAACATCCCTTTGAAAGATCATACTACTAATTCAAAAATATCCTAGAGGTGATTACTTTTATGTGAAAAATGCTTGCAAAACCAACCATGGTCATATAAAGAACAGAAAATCCAAGATTACAACACTCTAAAAAAGAACTTGCTTGAGAAACGAAAAGATGGCACGAAGTAAAATTGGTAGCAGCATCTTGTAAGGAAGGGCCAGACCCAGCCAATAGTAAAGATAAGGAGTTGTCTTTACTCAAGAACTTGCTAGCCGTCGCTACTGAACTCAAAGAAGCGCTAGTGAGTGAACCACTTTCATGTTCTGCTATAACTAATGTTCCAATCTGTTACAAAGCATAAACCATAAATTAATAGTGTAAATACTTGTAACACATTGACTTGAAAAATAAAAGTGAACACATGAATGTGATGAAGGTGTTGTTGATTTTCTCAAAAGTTTTTATTTGCTTATTGTACTGTTTAAAGAATTTGATGCAACTGATGTGAGGCTCAACATTCGACCCACATATAAGAACCACTAACCTAAGCCATTAGAAATTCTAAACCCATAATGCAAAGCATCTCTTTTTTAAATCACATCACTTATAGCGCATTAACATATGTTGGATTTAGTAACCACTAACCCAAGCCGTTAGAAATATTTATGTAAAAACTACTGCTCCATATTTACCACCTTTCGGCTTCAAAACCTCTTTGCATTAGTTACGTTAATAACCTTGAATTCTCTTTCACATATGTAAAACTTACCCCTAAAAGAGTGACCAAGATGCGGGCACCACTGCAACCTAGAGGATGTCCCAATGACACGCCACCACCATGTACATTAAGCTTTGACTGCAAAGTAGATACAAAAAAGTTATTTACAAAATGGTAAAACACTAAAGCTTTATGAATGGGTATTGGATTAATTATTTTATGTTATTAGGGATGATATAAATGTACCTTATCGAAGTCTTTGAAAAAACTTAGTTACGACGCTTTAATATTTTCAAATAGAGCAGCTGTTACAAATGCTCATTTCAAGATCTGAGTGCCCATTCTGATCGTTGGTAAGACGCTTGAACTGGGTCTCTTGTTTGTCCTAACCGGGGTGCCCCTCGGTATTGTCACACACCAGCATGTGAAATCCCGTCGCTTGTCGTTTCCCTGATCTGAATAGGCACTCGAGATGGCCCTCCACCCTTTCCATTCCCATCGCCTTTTGAATAAACCATACTACTATCACTGTTTTTCTGCCATAAAAAGTACTAGATTAGTATGAATTTAGGATGTATAAGGACAACGGTTGGTCCATTTAATCCATCCGTTACACTAATTGAAGAACTAAATCACAACCTGCTATGTCATGGTTTTGACAAATAATTGGTTCATATATAAAGACAACAAAAGAAAAAAAATTGTATCAGCTTTGTACCTCTTTTAGGATCACCCCTATACTGCAACAGAGGAGCCGTGCCTGTCTTCTTGACCAAATTTCAAACGACTCATTTCTGTATCAAGAAGCAAAGTTACAATGACCGGGTGAAAAAATATTGAAGAAGACACTGGCTATTTAAGTACGTAGGTAATACAGTGATTGGGATGGACAGTGGATAAGGTTTGCTGTCAAGGTTTGTCTGTAGGTTCTACATGGGTCAGCTGGTGTTTGTGCTTTTTGTTCTACTGTACCTGGTATGATCGGCTTAACTTTTTATCTTAAAAAACTAACTGCCTTTTTCATATCAGAGTACAACAAAAAGAAAAGCAGAACTCGACAAAAGTTTAATGATTTGACCCACAATAAAGGAAAATGCATCATATTACTTTATGACATATAAACATGCAATCTTAAATAGAACATCATAAAAGTTAATGAATAGACCTTTGGTGGTATCCCATGCATCGTTGGACAAATATTAAAGATTCACACTTTTCAGTTTTGATTGTGTTCCAAGTTTGATGTATTAACTCACTAGATTTAATCAATAGGCCGTAGTCATTGATATATTTACTTACTGATTTTGCAGGCTTTCTTACTTGCATGAAGCTATAGAACCAAAGGTTGTGCATCCCACTGCTGACAACATTAGACAAAAAGAATTGAAATTAAGAAACAATTTGACGTACCACAATTTTAGTTTCGAGGTAAATGGAGAAAACCCCGATATAAAGGAGGAAAGCTTACTTTTTTCAGAGAATCTGATCTCCACATATACGCCTTTGAGTCAGAGAATTTCACGTCTTATTTTCTAAATTTATGAAAATTAACATGTAAAATAACATTCAATGTGATCTAACATCAAGAAAGTACAGCCAACATGTACATACACATTAAAACATGTATGTATCCAAATATTTGGTATTAAGAATGATAAAAAAATTGTTCATCCATCTTTTAAGAATGACTATTACGTAATAAGAATGATCAAAAAAATAATTTCGAAACATTTTAGTAACAAAGAAAACACATAATGAAAGAGGCACGACATGTATGAGCTTTGTGCGGCTTTTATGTGACCGTATCCCTGCACCGACTTCTTGGTCGCGAGCGCTGCTGCCACGCTGACAAGGATGGTCTCACTCGCCGTCATCGTAACAAACTCTTTTCCAATTTCTTCTTGCACTTTGCTTCTTGCATCTCAAAGAGGATCAGTAACCTCTCTTCTGACAGATGCTTAGAAGTGTTTCAAATTTCATCTCCGTAAAAAGTATTAGTAGTTCTGTATTCCCTATTCAGACAACTAAACCTGCAAACAACAATATCACCATACTATTACATATAAGGTCCTTTAGTAAAGAGTCTAAGATGAATATGAATGAAAGATTCAAAATTTAATATGTGTAATACCATTTTTTGTTTTTAACTCCATCTAGCCCCCATCTTCAGCTTATCTGCTTTATGAACTTATTGAGATTTAGAAAAGCCGATAAAGCTCACATTTTTAGCTTAAAAATTGCTTATCACCTTGATCCTTCGGCTCAAGTCCATAATCTATTAATAATCATAAGCTAAAAAAATGAATGTAATTGGTTTTTTCCAAATCTTAATAAACGGTAAGCTCCTAAAATAAGCCAATCCAAACATCCCATTAGTCTGTTACATAAATAAATCAACTACTTTTTGAAGCACAATGCAAAAGTCAGTTTGGCATTCTAACAAACAGGTTGGAGGCATCTCACTAATAATCTTTAAGTACCATAAAATTATGGATATAAAGTAAGATTGGAGTTAGTAAACTTACTTGAAGGTCTTTCTCTTCTTCTTCCGATCTCAAAATCCTAACCCATATGCTTTCCTGAAGAAAAAAACACCAAAACCACCAAAAAAATTAACATATAATTAAAATTAAATTTATCGTAAAACACATACCTGCAATTTGAAGCAAGAAAAGGGGAGATAAAGCACCTGTCATTTATACATGTCAAAATTGAATGGTATGTAACTCCATTATCTTTTGCATTCTTTTGAGAATTGAATGTTATTTAACTCCATCATCTTTTGTATTCATTGTTGTTGTAACTGAAGGGACTGTTGGTTTTGTGGAGGAATTATACCGGTTAGTCACACAGATATTTAGAGATGGGTTAACTTGGGATTAAATCATAAATACTCCACATTAAATTTTGGTGTACTGAATCTTATATGATATAAGATAACTTGAATACGTAATGTATAGTACCTACCAGGCGTTGTTCTTTATATATATTTAAAAATTTCGAAGAGTCGTTATTGTGGAATAATCACGATATAATATTCTACCGACTAGCCGACTAGGTATAGAGATGAATGATCGACCACCATAATAATACCGCGTAATATCTTACTGAAAATTAAACAATATGAAATCGAAAAATAGGAAATGGTGCTTCCATCCGGTTTTGGGAGGACATATGGTGCGGAGATCAACCTCTTAAATTACAAGTCCCTCGTATTTTCTTGCTTGACATGGATAGGCATTGTTCCATTGTGAACCGCTTATCCCTTCATGATTGGTGTTGCGTTCTTAGGTGATATCCGAGAGGAGGAGCTGAAATGTCTCAACTCTCAGCTTTACAAGCAAAGATCGGGAATGTAGTGCTAACGGATCAATGTGATTCTTGGCAATGGTCGTTAGATGTTTCCGTCGGGTTTTCCGTTGCATCCGTTCGCTCTTTGATCGACTCTAATACCTTAGATACAGATTCAAATGCTACTCGTTGGAATCGTAGCATATCTATAAAAGTCAATCTCTTTATTTGGAGATCGATGCTCAACAAACTCCCTTCTATGGTTAATTTGGACAGGAAAGATATCGATGTTGGTTCAATCTTATGCCCCATTTGTCAAGTTGATGTCGAAACGATCAACCACATTTTCTTCTCTTGTGATATGGTGATGGATTTGTGGGCTAAGTTGGCTAGGTGGTGGGAGCTTGATATTCTAGTTTGTGCTAACATTTCGGAGTGGTTCGAGTGGCTCGGCTCTTTAAATGTTTCGAACAAGTTGAAGTCAGTTCTCGAAGGCGTAGGGGGGACTCTTATGTGGTCTATATGGAGTTTTAGAAATCGTTTGGTTTTTTCTAATCTCCTTCCTAAGAAGACGAATCTTTGGGATTTTCTCAATCATATTTGTGGATTTCTTCTAGAAATCCGAAGTATAGTTTCACTTGGGTTGATTGGTTGCAAAAACCTTTAGATTCTACAGTCTTCTTGTAATGTTCGTTTCTAGCTTTTGCTAGTAGTTAATAAAATTCCGTCGTTTAAAAGAAAATTGAAGAAATACTCTACAAGAACTACTTGTGTGTTATTTTAGTGCGCCTTGTTTCAAAGGAAATGAACTCTGTTTATAGGCTCAAATACCATCTTAAGTTGCAAATGATCCAACTTGTTTATATTTCTAAAGAGTAATTTGTTTATATTTCTAAAGAGTAATGCCATATCCTCCTACAATATCCTCCTAATTATCCTCTTGCATCACATAGAGTGTGACATGTGTAATCCACTATCTATCTATTTTAATCTTCTTCATTGATTTTTACACTTGGCATCATCAAAGAGGTAAGAGGATTTGTAGGTACATGAAGTAGGAATATTTATCATTTCCATTTCTATTTTTCCTCTTTATTGATTTTTACATTTGGCATCATCAAAGAGGTAGAAGGATTTGTAAGTACACGAAGTAAGAATATTTATCATTTTCCATTTCTAAATCTTTCATATCTTGCATGTCTTAAGATTGCATATGTTTATTAAGAATG
This sequence comes from Tanacetum coccineum, assembly GCA_026074375.1. Classification (NCBI taxonomy): domain Eukaryota; kingdom Viridiplantae; phylum Streptophyta; class Magnoliopsida; order Asterales; family Asteraceae; genus Tanacetum; species Tanacetum coccineum. The sequence continues at coordinate 15,204 of BQNB010038531.1, read as the reverse complement.
CATATCGTTCATTTGGGCCAATATTCAACACTCGCACGGTTAAGCTATTACTCCTTCCGTCTCATATTAAGTGTTCACAATGGAATCTTTGAGGTCTTTTTTCATCAACTTTGACTGTAAATATTTGTGTTTGTGTTATATAATACTTAATGAAAATTATACCAATGAAAAATATATTCAAAACTCTATCAATTCATATATTTTGCATCAAGTATCATATAACATAAAAAGAAATAATTAAGGTCAAAGATGAAAAAAAGACTTGAAAAAGTCAAACTGAACACTTAATGTGAGACGGAGGTAGTACTTATTAAGGTATAAAGGTAAATAGCTAAGGTAGCGTAATATGTTATGTGTTATTAATCAACTTTTTGGTGAAATTAAAGTAATGTTTACTATAGTTATTTAGATATCCATGTTATACTCATTTCAAGACTTTTTGTAAAAATGTTGTATAAAGAAGGCTCAAGCAAAACAATATATGGAGGATAAAGGTATACCCAAAACAAAATATTTTAAGAAGATCTGAGTAAGAAAACCAAAACTACAAGACCAAAATATCTAACACAGCATCAACAATACATACCCAACTTCACCATGATGAGAATGTAAAACATAAACAAATGATACCCCTGCCACAAATAAAACCCAAAATAACTACATATACATATACCTAAACAACTAAACTAACAGCAGAAAACGCACACAAAGACACAACATCTAAAGCTAATCTGAAGCCCACTTAAAGTTGATCTACTAAAATATTGTCGTAAAAGTAGCTCTCGTAAAACAAAAGAGACTATACTAGTGTAATATCGTTGCACTAAATTTATGTCAAGCATACACGACAATTCTAGGTCACCTCTATGTGTCTTAACGAGGGTTTAAACAAGGGAGAGAGCCAGGGGGTCTCGTGGGTTCCCGGAACACCTATGGATTTTTTTGATATAGTGTTAATTTTTAAAAAACACATCGATTTTTCTCAAATACATCTTAAATGCATCCGGTCCATCGAAATATGTTTCTAGTCTTAATGAAGTCTTCGTCTTAATTCACTTTTTAACTCTATTAAATTATGGTTCAAATTTTTTTGTGTACCCAGTCATATTTGGTCTTGGCTCCGTCCCTGTTTAAACCCGCACTTTTTCACCGCCCCTACGGCAGGCGCAAGGTTTACGTTTATAAGTTTAACTTAACGGAACGATCAGGACTAACTTTGCAATGGAACGCTGACCGAAGGACTATTTCCGTAAATTTTTCAAAAATATATATTAGACTTCAACACTTTTTATAAAATCGTACGTATGTCAGAAGCATTGCAATATTAGACTCGTTTTGTTCGCAATTCGACGATCTTTTTAGTGGCATATTTTTTACAATTGAATCGATAGATATACCGTATACATATACGTTCCATATTTGGATAAATAGTTTGTTTATATAAAAAGTCATTAGATACAAAAAGTTCATAGTCCTTTTAGAATCTATTCGTATACTTGAGGGCGTTTTAATGATTCAAAAGATTTGTCAACAATATATATCGCTGACAATATGTGATAAGAGATGCAACCAATTCAATCTCTAACGTGCAATCCCGATTTCTCAAACAAAATATCTTTATTCGGGATTATTAAAAATAAACTTTATATAAACCGAAAAGTTTATAAGCCACAAAAAATAAGCTGATGAAACATAAGCTCAAAACCAAACAAGTCATAAGCAGGTTATATAAGACGAAACAAACACCCCTTAAATCAAAGGAAATGAAACTAAAACTTTCTCAAAAGCCCAATCTATTATTTCAATACACCAATTTCAAATCTTTCATTCACACTCCCGCCATAAATAACCCTTCAAATTTAACCGAAAGCCGAACCCGATTTAACAAATTCGTTAGAAACCAATGCAGGATTGGTTTCAAATCAATCGATAACGCACACCAACTGTTCGACGAAATGCTTAAAATGGATCCTTTACCTTCATTATCTTACTTTACTCAAGTAGTAGTAGCCGTTGCGAAAATGAAACAATACCAGGCTGCAATATTGTTAGCGAAAGAAATGGAAGTTATAGGAAAAATTGACCTTGCAGTCATATTTTGAGTGTGTTTTGGTTAATTGTTCTCATTGCACTGTATTGAACCGGTCGAATTTGGTATTTTTCTAATTCGGACGAATGTTGAACAACTTGGTTTATGAAGTGGTATGTTGCGTTTGTTTACTACTTGAATAAGGGTTTGATTGGTTGTAAACACATGGTGTTTGGCTGTGTAGTTGTTAAGAAGATGGTGGTGCTAGGGATTCAGCCGCAATGTGATCACTTGTGGGACGATTGTTAACGGGTTGTGTAAGATGGGGAATACTAATGCTGCGGTTCAGTTGGTTAAGAAGATGGAGACGAGAAGAATGGAAGTTGGTGTTGTTGTGTATATAATATGGTTATTGATAGTCTTTGTAAGGATAGAAGAGTGACTGAAGCTTTTGGACTTAGATCCCACCCTCGGTTAATAAGTGTAGGGGTGAGACCGAATGTAGCTATGTGCAACTCTATGATTCGTGGATTGTGTAATGAAAATAGGTGGACAGAGGGTGTGGAGTTGTTTGAAAAGATGGTGGATCCGGATGTTAAGACGTATACTATATTGGTGGATTCGCTTTGTAAAGAAGGGGAGGTCGAAAAGGCAGCTAAAATGGTTGAGTTAATGATTGAGAAAGGAGTAAAGCCTGATGTGGTTACTTATAGCGCGTTGGTTGATGGGTATTGTTTGCAATGGTGAGGTTACGCTAGGTCAGAGAACTAGTTGGTTCGATGATGGACATGGTGTAGCTCAAACGTGCATACATAAATAACATGATTAAAGGATATAGTAAAAACGAAGGTAGATTAAGCGCTAAAAGTTGTTTAATAGATGTGTAGAACGAAACCTGGTTGTCAATGACCGTCAACTTTACACTACTTTCGATCAATGGGTTTATTTCTCATTCGGAAGCTGCGTTGCATTGGACCTGTTTGAAGAAAAATGCAATCAAACGGCAACACCCAGATCTTTGTCACATACTCTATCTTGTATAGATTGTTTTGTTCAATAACAAATATTAAAGAAGGCAATGAGAAATATAACGAGAGAAGAAAGACCCAAGAAGAACCTATAAGTCGAGTATTAATTGGCATATTGGAGTTGAAGACTTGTGCAAAGCCAGGAAACTAGAATATGCAAAAGACGTTTTTTATGGTCTTACAAGCAATGGAATAAAGCCAAACACTCGTATATACAACATCCTGATAGATGGACTTTTTAGGGGGCAGGTCCATGATGAAGTAATGATATTGTTTCAAGAAATGCAGTTTTTTTTTGTTTGGGAGGGGTTTTTTTTTGGGGGGGGGTGTTTTTGGGGGGGGGTTTTTTTGGGGGGGGGGGGTTTTTTTTTTTTTTTTTTGGTTTTGGGTGCTGCCCTCGAGATGGTTGCACATACAACATAGTTATTCAGGGTCTTGTTCATAATAATGATGTCTCGAAAGCAATTGAAGTTCTTCATGAAATGGTTGGTAAGGGGTTCTCAGCTGATGCATGGACAGTCGAGATTTTAATAAACTTGGTGGAAGATAAAAAGTTGGATAAATCAGTCATCAATGGCATCACACAAGTATCTCATAAATAACCAGAATGTAGAACTGTCTGAAATGCAGAAGAGCGGATCGAAGTTTAAATCAAAATCTTTAGTATGCTCTGTAGTACATCACCCGAAGGAGGATACTACACAAAGAAAGAGTATGTGCTTCTATATGATGATACTATCTGCCACCTTTTTCACAACGAATTACGATTCTACCAGAACTATGACATTATCTTTAACTCGATGTAAAATCTAACTGGTTTCTCGAATTTGTGATAGTTCTTTCAAAACCATGATCTAACACAACTCTAAATATTTGATTGATTCGACAGATGAAATTGGAATCTAAATTCCATCCCACAACTTGTTTGGGTGGCAAAAAATCTTAAGCTATAATTCCTTACTTGTTTTAGATATTCACGGTTAATGTTATGCACCAAGAAACTGACATTGTAAACGAAAAAGAAACATGTTGTGTCTAAAAGGATTCATGTTTTCATTTTTGAACTTGTTTCTCTTTCTTTCTGTCATGGCTAATTAACAATTAAGTATTTTTTGGTAACATAGTTGTAGCTGAATGGAAATGTGCTTGCTCCTTCAATCACAATCCTTCCATATGGATTCACGATGGTGACTCAACCAAGAAGAGGCCTGTGTATGTGTGTTTGTAAGTGTTGTGTGTGTGTCGTATATTTAAATAAGTATCAAGTGTAAGTAAATGGTGAGTGAGGTATTCAGGAATGTGAGTGAGAGTGAA
>BQNB010038530.1:0-48686 GCA_026074375.1 Tanacetum coccineum | reverse complement strand
CACACATGAACAAGGCAAGATTTTCACATACACACTTCTCCTTACTCTCTCTCTCTAGTTTCTCTCACTAAAACTTATACCGAGCATACATTTACTCTCACGCCGGAGCTTGGTCTCGGATTTAAAACCCGGGGCGAGCTAACGGTGTTTTGTTTTATTTCAGCCTAAGAGACGAAGGAGTAGCGGCATGATCTCCTAAGGATCCGGACTAGCATCTACGAAAATTTGCTCGAACAAAATCCTTTTTTCAATACATTAAGATTTCATGTGGCAAGATGCGTAAGCTATTATAGCCTTTTTCACACTAGAAATGCTTCTAGTATTTCCAAAACTAATTTGTCAAAAGATGCTCGTTAAAAAAAATATTTCAAAAGATGTTAGCCACAACGCATGATCAAATCACACTTGTTTACAAATAAAGAAGATTAGCAATTTAGTACTACGACACGACATTAGAAGGCGCGATGCCAACTATATATCGGTTGTTAGCATGAAAATTCGTCTTGTTTAATTATATTGGTTTTCCTCACATAATTGGCAATCGTCATGTGACCGTTCCTAAAATCGCTAACGATGCGTCATTTTCCCTAGCTACCGTTAGGATATATATAGCTAGTTTTAGTCACAACTTACATAATCTTAAATAATAGCTGTCTTAGTGTTTTGGTGTTTGAGCATTTACGATAACCATTATTATCTTTAACATTATAATAATTATACTATTACCTGTGTAAATTGTCTTCCGTTTCTTATAGGTTTTCGAACTTATAAGCCATTGTACGAACTCCCTAATCGAGAATGTTACTAGACTTAATGTACTCTTGTAATGCACTTGTGAACAGGTTGTGACCTTATAGTTGGACTAATGGTGACTTGGTGTCTGCTGACTTGGTTTCAAGTAGCGCATAATTATAAATCGTGTACAAGAATGGTGTAGTTACAAATGGTGGTTCTATAAGAATTACGAAAGTTAATTTATTTCTTATTTCATTTAGAGTAAATTACACCGTTCGTCCCCGTGGTTTAGGCCAAATCCTAATCTCGTCCCTATTTCATTTTTTTTGCATGAATCGTCCCTATCTCGAAACTATGTAACACCATTCGTCCCTATAGTTTCCTGCCAAAAACATGAGATAGGGACGAACGGTTACATAGTTTCGAGATAAGGACGATTCATGCAAAAAAAATAAATAGGGACAGAGAATGAGATTTGGCTAACCATGGGAAGAACGAATGTTAAATTTTCTCCTTTCTTTTAACAGCAATACAGCGTGGATTACTTTCGTCCACGAAGCTAACAGAGAAACTTATCTAACAAAACATAATTGCATTGGCCATTTGTTCATTAAAAAAGTCGGACAATACAAAAAATATATTTGAAGACTTTTGTTAAGAAAAATCTACAACTTATTGGACATATTGACTCAAAGGTTAAATAAGAAACACACGCTCTAAGCTAGTCGAACCTATCTCACACTTAAATACGGACTTGAACCGTTAATATATTTGTAGAAAGGCACCTATATATATTGGCACCCTGGTCGTGCATATTCAAACAAAGAGAATATCGCTATGAACAAAATAGAAGGAAAGGTGGCCATAATCACTGGAGGAGCAAGCGGGATTGGTGAAGCTACTGCTCGTTTATTCGCAAAACATGGTGCTCGAGCGGTAGTGATTGCTGATGTTCAAGACGACCTTGGCAAAAATGTCTCATTATCCATTGGCTCAAAGGGTTGCACCTACTTCCACTGTGACATTACAGACGAAGCCCAAGTGATATCTTTGGTGAATTCAATTGTCGAAACTTATGGTCAGCTCGATATTATGTTTAGCAACGCTGGGATCATTAGTAAATCCAAACAAAATGTGATTAACTTAGATATGGACCAGTTTGACCGTGTATTTGCGGTCAATGTCCGTGGGATGGCAGCATGCGTGAAACACGCTGCACGGGTCATGGTGGAGAAACAAGTGAAAGGAACCATTATTTGTACTTCTAGTGTTGCGGGAAGAATAGGAATAACGGAACTAACGGACTATGGCATGTCGAAGCATGCAGTGGTTGGGTCAATGAAATCAGCAAGCAAGCAGTTGGGGCAATATGGGATCCGAGTGAATTGTGTGTCACCTTATGCAGTAGCTACAGCGCTTATGAGTAACATGCTTGAGAAGGACCGGACAGAAGTCGAGAAGATATATCAACCGCTGACTTGCCTAAAAGATGCGGTCTTAAAAGTGGAGGACGTCGCGGAGGCTGTGTTGTTCCTTGCGTGCGGAGAGTCTGGTTGTATCACTGGCCACGATCTAGTTATCGATGGCGGGTTTAGCTTGTGATTACACGAGTTTGGAGTACTAATAAGTTACTATTCGATTAATAAGGTCTGAAGGTTCTGTTTGGTTTGAAGGTCATGTACTGTTTTAAACATCAAGAATAATACACTTTTTATGTGTTAAAAGTTGCTCAAATTTGACTTGTGATCAATACGAAATCCTTGTTGTGTATAGGGATGGTAAGGGGGCGGAGGATATTAGGGATTTTAATTATCATCCCCATTCTCATTTCTCACTCATCCTCGTACCGTCTTCATTCTCGTCGGAAAATCGTTTTACATTCTCCCCAACAAAGATTAAGGATCCATCCCCACGGTGATCAGCAATTCCACCTAACGAAGTTAGCATAAAAATTACATAACTAATAAAAAATATAAATAATTGACTTATAAAATGTCTTAAAAAGCATACCGTAGCAAAATTAGTAGTAAACTTAACATAGTTTAGAGATTTAAGTGTACGTTGTAATATATATTAGGATTATACTAAACCTAGGAATTGTTTAGCTTGCCTTGCAAGGCAAGAGGTTTCCTATTCGACTTAGAATATGTTTCCACCCCCTCATCTTTATAAATAGAGATGAGAGGGAGGAGGGGGGGGGGGGGGGGGGGGATGCTAGTTATTCAATCTTCTTCCTCAAATTGTAAGCTTTATTAGGGATTTAATAAAGGAGTGTTTGAAGGTATAACGTGTGCATATTCTTGTCGTTATTTGTAGTCTCTTGTGTTTGCTACTTGTGCTCGATACAACTTGCGATCTAGCGTTCCGCGATCGAACTTCGGGTTTGTTGTCGTAATTGTCCAACAAATGATATCAAGAGCCATAGATTAATTGTGGTCTCCGATGATCGAGTGCTAGTTCGAGATATCTGAGGTTCAGGTTTTCGAATCATTTCTGGAAGTAGCAGGTGACGACAGGGTTTAGTTAAGAAGATTTCAATTTGATGGATCTAAAGTTGGTTATTCAATCTTCTTTCTCAAATTGTAAGCTTTATTAGGGATTTAATAAATGAGTGTTTGAAGGTATAGCGTGTGCATATTCTTGTCGTTATTTGTAGTCTCTCGTGTTTGCTACTTGTGCTCGATACAACTCGCGATCTAGCGTTCCGCGATCGAACTTCGGGTTTGTTGTCGTAATTGTCCAACAAATGGTATCAAGAGCCATAGATTAATTGTGGTCTCCGATGATCGAGTGCTAGTTCGAGATATCTGAGGTTCAGGTTTTCGAATCATTTCTGGAAGTAGCAGGTGACGACAGGTACAATAAGAAGTATTTAATTTGCATGGATACTAAAAGTTGGTTTGCATACGTGAATAAAAAAGTGTCAAGGCAGGTTCTTGTCGTTTTTGAGGGAAAAAACGATTTAAGGGTTACGAGTTTAGGGCATTTACAAACTCACGCCGTCCTTGTTTACTACAAAGGTTTCGTCTTTTTGTCTTCAAAATTAATTTACAGGTTGTTGTTGTGGTTTTTTTTCTTGTGGTTCGATCGTGGTTTGCTTGAGTTTCAAGTTAACGATCGAGTTTGCTTGTTCGTGATGGGGTTTATGGTTCTTCTAATTAATTCGATTTGCAAGAAGGGTTCTAAACAAAAATCATAGTTGCAATTCATAAATAGCAATTCAGCGGTTATTTTAAGTTTTGAAGAACAATTCATTACCAATATCGTCATAATTAATTATCATTCAGCGGCATGTGGGCGAGAACAAGCCATGTTTCGAAATTGTATATGAAACTTGAGTGAAAGTTTATGTGAAAGTTGCGTATTTGTTGGTGAAAATCAGAGGTTTGAATTTTGTAGCCGCTGAGGTATTTTTATTAAATTTTGTAGCCGTTAAATTTAAAAAATGATTTAGTTTAAAAAAAGTGTTTGTTCGGTGAGGGGTGGTGTGACCAATAAGAGTGAATTGTCATGGAGTGAGGATAAAAAATAAAAGAGAGAAAGCTGATGTGTCCGGTGAAGAGTTATTTTTTTAGTGACTTGTTATTACAAATAATGTCTAAAAACGTTATTTATATTTTTCGACCTCTCAACGTTTTGATAATAACAAAATGTAAAAACGTTTACAATAAAAATAAACGTTTACAAATTATCAAATGTAAAATTCCATTTCTAAGATTAGTGATCACTTAAGGTATGAACAAACAAAATAATTAAGCATGATTAGTGATCAAAAAAATATTTTTCTCTTAATCCTCACTTTTAATTCTACAAAAGTATTTTCTTAAAAATACATTTACAAAATATTTTCTAATTAAAAGAAAAGTTTTATTAAAAACTTAAAATTTGAAATTCAAATTTTCCCCCCAAAATGAAAGGTTCCATAACAGATACAACCTTCACCACAAAAAGACAAAAAGGGAGCGGAGTCTAGTGGCGGCCCCCTTATAGGCCTGGCGGCCCCCTTATATATAAGGGACCGTCGGGACCGCCACCAGATGACCGTTGGGATTCCCTGCCTATAAATACTGCTCCATTCCCAGCAGAAAAATATTCCTCTTTGCACGAAATTTTTCAGTCTTTTCTTTCTCTCTCTAAACCTTCTTTCTCTCACTAAAACTCTTGATCACTAACATACTTAGATCTTGTTTCAAGTGATCTAATCTCTTCTTCTCATCTCTTCCCTCTTATTCAAGTGCAAGAGAAGAACACTCGTATTCGTCAAGAAACGAAGTGTTAATTAGTGATCTCTCCTCTTTTCTTCTAAGTACCAAACCTCTATTGTATTTATCTTGTGTATTTGTGTGATTCGGATATTGTGTAGATCCGATAGTGTAGATCTTGTGAGTGTGTATATCTTGTGAAGTGGTAGATTGGTTCTAGCTAAGATTAGGACTCGACATTTAGCTTAGTGTCGGAAAATAACATAAGCGACGTGTAAATGGTTTTCTCCGCCTAAAGGGAGCTTGTTGACATAGTGAAATCTCGAGTCGGATACTCGGGGAGTGGAGTAGGACGAAGAGGTGCTTCGTAGCAAACCACTATAAAATCTCGGTGTCTTGGTTTGGTTGTTTCTTTCCTTATCTCTTTACATTATTATTGTTGTTATTTAGTTTTTGTTTAGATAGTTATTGCTTGTTCATATTGTGATTTGATTGAACATATAACTCGGATCTATACATTTTTGAAAGTAAACTTTTAAACCATAAAACAAACGTGTAAACTATTCAACCCCCGCCCTTCTAGTTTCCACAAAGGTGAATAAAAAGGTTTATGCTGCCCAAGTGGGATGTGAACAGTGTAAAGGACCCCACTACACTAAAGAATGTCCACTCAAAGAAGAAGGTAAAACCCTTGAAGAAGCTTATTATACTCAGTTTGGTGTACCCTTCCAACAAGGAGGGCAATATAGAGTAGCAGCTCCGAGATTCTACCAAAAAAACAATGCAAATCTTTCGTATCAAGAATGAAGACAATCAATGGAAGAATCACAGGGAAAATTTATGAGTGAAGAGGTAAAGAGACATGAAGAAAACTCCAACTTGATCAAGGAAATTCGAGCTTCCACTGACGCTGCCATCAAAAACTAAGGAGCTTTGATTAAAACTTTAGAGATTCAAATCGGGCAAATAAGCAAGGTACTACATGAAGGAGGATTTGGAAGTATACCTAGGTCTACTGAAACAAACCCGGGGGATTATGTCAAGTCGATCTCGACTACTGTTGAAGCTAATATGACACTGATACGCCGTATCGAGCCAACAGAATAGTAAGCTGATGTTCGAGTCGAGACGAACAACTATTCCATTTCTAAGTCGTTTAAATGATTATTACTGTGATGAGAAGAAGGGATCGTATGGGCCACAATTCTTGGAAGATAACTCATATGGAGCTTCACATATCGACAATTTCATACCCAGAAAGGAGAAAGACCCGGGAAGTTTCACTTTACCTTGCTATATTAATAATGTTTGCTTTGATAATGCCCTTGCTGACTTAAGAGCTAGCGTAAGTGTCATGCCTCTCTCGACCTACCTTAACCTAGGTTTAGGCGAATTGGCTCACATTAAGTTGACGGTTGAATTAGCAGATAGGACTGTGAAATATCAAAAAGGAAATTGTTGAAAAACGTGATAGTAAGGATTGGTTTATTTGTTTTCCCCGTAGTTTTTATAATTTTGAGATGACGTGGATTCAAAGTGCCATTGATCCTCAAAAATACCAATTTTTGTTACCGCCCTTGCTTGATTGATGTTTTTAAAAGGATTATTTATTTTTGAGGGTTGGGGAAGAGAAAATAATTTTCAAAAGTGTTAAACCTGCTAGTAGTTTAATTAAGAGGGTCTACATGCTAAGCTTAAGAGAAAGAATGAAACCTGATTTAGAAGCTAGGCTAATGGGAGAGACACTGGTGTTAAATAGATCATTAGACCCTTTATTTGGAGATTACATAGAAACTATAACAGATTCTTAATGTCTTTAGAGGCTTATGGAGAGATCAGTGTGATTTAATGCATAATTGAGGGAATGTGAGGTAGTGAGGGATTTTAGAGCTAGGAAATGATGCTAGAATGGTTAGCGAAATTTTTGGATATCCTAGTGATTGCGACCACGATAAGAAGATCCATATTGATTGTGCCCACAAACTTGGAAGTTTTTCTTGCCTGTTAGTTTTGATATTTAACACGCATTTTTCCCTATATTGTAGTATATGTGATGTCCAAAAAAGTTTTTAAATTCTATAAGGGAAGGACAAATTGGATCAAGGGAAATATGTAGTTGGGAGCTTAATGAACATACCTATCTTTGTTGGAACTTTTTCTGTCTTAACAAATTTTGCAGTTTTAGAAGATATGGATGCGTATCGTGATAAAGGAATGGGCGAAGTTATTTTTAGCAAACCATTTTTGAGAGAAGTTGGAATTAATGCAAGACGGTTTAAAGGAATGATTACCATTTACAATGGTAATGAAGAAGTTACTTACCAAATGGTGCGGTCACATCCGAGATTTAAACGCCACACTAATGAACAATGCAACAAGATCTCGCCATTACTAAAGGTGAGTGAAGAAGATAAGATGAATGGGATCTTGCACTCGTACCAAAAGCTCAAGAGTTTCTACGAGGGGGTCTTGAACTTAGGACCTGAGTATGTCCGAGATGCAAAGATGGAAGAATGGCTCACACACGAGCATATAAGCGTGCATGAGATAGTGTGGAGAAAGCTAAAAAGAAAAGTCTAACTTAAAGACTAGCTGAAAGAAAAGTGCTTCCCGGGAGACAACTCAGATTGTTATTTATTTTTATTGAGTCTGTCTTCCCAGACATCAATACGGCATATCCGCTCCATACCATTGGATGTACTAAATTGTCTGGTCACGTTTAACAGTCCTTTTGATTATGCACATTTAAAACATCATTATAAGGTTATGTCTATTCTGCATAATCATGTACATTGATACGGTATTATTCGACAGACTAACCTGTATTTAGATACTTTTTACAGGTTTCTCAATACGGCATATTCCAATTTATGGATACGGCGTATTAGTCTCCTGTACAGTTTATTTATCTTATTTAATTAACCGTATATACCCGAGATAGGATTTTGCATGTTTTTCCTATATTTTGCACAGGACCTCGCTAAAAAGAAATCGACGATGTTGGTGAAGTATCTACAACCTGGAAATCTAAAAGTGTTGGAGTCTTGAAATCTCAAGACATCTGTTCAACACAATATTGCTCATAAACTCAACTTGGAGAATCTACCGAGCAAAATGTTAAGGGAGTTTCTCATTCTAATTCTTTTAAATTCCAGTTTTTAATGTTTTATCTATACAACGAGGACGTTGTATAATTCAAGTGAGGGGATGGGAATTAGAATGTATACTTGTCTTATTTTCACTCTAAAATGCTTAAATTATGCTCAAATTTTAAAAAAATTAAGCATACTTTTGTGAAATTACTTGATACATAACATGCACACAATAACCCTTATTAGTATACTATGAGATTTAACCCCCCCCCCCCCCCCCCCCCCCCCAACCCCCCCACCTCCCCACTTTATCGTTTCCAATGTTTACCAATTCTACAAAAATATGAGTGTGCCGGTGATGTTGTAGACTTTAGAACTTGGCTTGGTATATCTATTCGTGACCACAATAAGGAGTACTATGGATTTAGATGGAGTAACTTGTTTAAATTGGTAAATTTCTAGGATTACACCAAAAAAGCCTTTCTATGTTGTTTTATTAACTAACTACACTGGTTAGTTTTATCCACGTATAAACTCTTTGGTTACTCCTCATCTTAAGAGTAAGGTATACCCCTTAGAAAAACCATAAGAGCCAATCCTTTAGGAATTACACCAACTATTTATTTCGTTACACCTTTACACCTTAGCCTACCCTGTTAGATTAAGTCCATTTATCAGTTGTTAGTCGCTTAAAGTGTAAAGTATGTATTTCCCGAGTCTTGTGTCAATTTTCTATATTTGGTACGGTTGGGAGGAAATTTGCACATTGCAAATGGTAATGTATAAAGTAGTCAAAACTCATGTATTTTTACTACCAACACAATTATTGGTACGTTCGAAGAATGAAGAATTATCAAAGGAATTATCGGTAGTTATTTATAATCGGGAAGATGTGAAATTACACGAGTTCGTAGTTAGTATATGAAAAAAATAGAAAAATCACAACAAAAAAAAGGAGGAAAGTTTAAAGATAATCGTTTCGAAAAAGCTTAGACCAAAGGAATTATTCGAAGGATCGATTATTCGTTGATACGTCTATAAATCAACGATGTAAAGTTTATATAAAATGGTAGATATCGCCACTTGCCTTGTAAAAGTATGTAAAGAATGGGATGATTGGGAAGTTGACCGTTACGGGAACGTCAACTTTGGTTGTTGTTTTTGATCTATGAATAAGACGTTTGTAAATAGTTGTGTCTTTTTCATGGTATCGATCAGGAAAAAGTGTCTAGCAACTTGTATCTTGGACCTAGTCTATTTGTTTTGTAATTTTTATTTAACAACAATTCATTTCCCTTTCTTAATCATCAACCATGGGTTTTACGCGAGTGAGGATGTGTACGAGCATGCATGTCTATTCCGTCGTTACGGCCATGTATGCATGTCTCAGCTGCCTTGTTGGTTTATTACTATTGGTGAAAGTTAGAAGATCCCTACCCTATATCATTCTTCATCCTAACCCTTGGTTAAACTCGAATGAGGATGTGATCGAACACACATGTCTATTTCGTCGTTACGACCATGTATGTGTGCTTTAGCTGCCTTGTTGGTGTAGTACTTTTGGTGAAAGATTGTAGAATGATCAACCGTAAGCCTTATAATAAAAAACTCATTTTACCTTTATAAACTTGTTACTCCTTAGCTCTAGTGGTGGAGATGTGTATCCTTGCTATTGATGCATAATTTGGTCAGGACGGTCCTGACGACTCTTGACAAGTTCCTTTTAATACATATAAATATATAATAAATATATATAAATATATAATAAATAGGATAATATAAATAATAGTAGTATAGTATTACCGAAAGTATCGGTCTTCGCTGTCGTTACCCCAAAGTTCGAAACGGACACCAGTCTGTTCTTTCTCGACAGGACCGTGAATTTGAAAATCGAGAATCGGTTTTGGGAATTATGCTTGAATGGTCAAAGATTTGATTGGTTATCTATTTCTACAAATAATATGCAAAAGCAAGTAAAAGAAACCCTAAAACGAAAGCTATTTAAGTCAAAACCTAAATCGCGAACATAAAAACGCGACTTAAAAATCTAATTTATCAAATTTTAATCCTAAAGTGATTATTTAACTTTTATAAGTCCTAAGTCACTAAAAAAAGAATAAAGAAGACTAGACCAAAAATGGAAGTGATTTGAGCTTAAAAACACGAAAAACGAGAACGGGATTTAGAACCCGTTCTTTAAAAAACCAAATTTTGCAAAATTGACCCTACGGATGTAAAATTATTTTTCCTAGGTCCTTCATGATAAAAGAAAATTTTGAAAAAAAGAATTTTATTTTTTTGACATTTATTTTATTTATTATGATTTAAAAATAGTTTTAATGAAAATAAAATATTAAAAATAGAAAATGAATTTTATAAAAACTAGAAAAAATGCAGGAAATAACTTTGAACTATAAGGATCTTAAGAAAAATAAGAAAACGGGAAAAACTTTATGAATAAGCAGTCAAAATAAGCAAAAATGGGTTGAAAAGCTAAAGGCCTAATGTTTTTTTACCCTTTAAATAAGGGTATTTATTTTGGAATATGATACCGAAGAAGTCAAACCCCTTTAAGGGCGATGTTTGTGTGGTGGTGTGTTAAGGCGTTGGTTATGAAAGGGGATGTCACAGGTTCGAAACCTGTGGCCTACCCTTTTTTTAAAAACATTTTTTTAATTTTTTTTTTAAATCTTATAAAAGACACTAAAATAAGCTACTTTAATAAAAACAACTTTTTATAAAACTCTAAATTAAGCTGGGAAATAAGCAAAAAAATGACAGAGTTGATTTTATATGACTTAACATTTAAAACTAAACTTTTGGCTTTTACAACTTAAATAAGCTAGAAAAGAGAAAAGGGCAAATAAGCAAACTACAAACTACCTCTACATTAAAGCAATCCTAAATATGAAATAAGACAAAAACCTAAAATATATATATAAGAAATAAGACTAACAGACTTAACTTTTTTAACTAAGTTTATATAACTAAACTGTTAAGCTACTAGAGGCAAAATAAGCTAAGGGAAATAAAAATAAGCTAAGGCAGATAGTATACTAGACCTAATAAGCAAGTGTAAGTACAAAATAAGCAAGAAAATAAGCAACAAAGGCAGAAAAAAGCAAATAAGCATTTATGGGCAAAAACTACTAAAAACAGCCTTATGGGGCACCTTTGAGCTTATTTTAAAGACCCTTATCAGATCCTTATGGTTAAATGGATTGTATTAGCTTAAAATTTATCCTATAAGCTACTATAAACAACATTTAAAAGAATTTTGAAATTAAAATGAGCTATGAAAAATGCAAAGGAAAAAGGGTGCTCACACTCAATAGCTACTGAGTGTGGCTTTCTTAAAAGACAAAAAGCTTTATTTGCTACCTCAAATAATCTAGTAAAAGGACTTTAAAACCTACAATAAGCTGAAGCAGATAAAGAAGGACACCTAATGAGCTTATGCACTAAAAATCATGACTTAAAACTTAAGAGAGCTTATCTAACTAAGCTGCTGAATTATGACTATTTAAAGACTGAAACTTTTATGACAGATGCAATCTAATGCAAATTACAAATGGAATACTTAAACTTCATTGATCCTACTGCATTTGAGAATTAAAAGACACCTTAACAAGACTCTCAAACAAACCTTTTCACAACAATTAATTTTAAACAGTTTGAGAAAAATTTAAAACCGCAGGTTCAAGGAGCATGAAGAAATTAACTTAAAACTTAACATTACTTAAAAGAACTTTGTAAAAACTAATGAAAAGGCTTATACTAAAAGCTTGTTAAGTTGACGAAGTGATCCCAAATGTGGTTTATCTATATTTTGACCCGTATTCTTTACCTTGACAACAAACACCCCTTTAAGCTTTTAGGGAAACCTTTTTAAAGCTGATTAACAGTGATTTAAGCGAAGGGTTGTGAAAACAGTTGATAGCAAAGATGAGTTAAGCTAAATTAAGCAATAAGCAATTAAGATAAGCAGTTAAAATAAGCAACAAGGTAATAAGCAGTATAAGTAAATAAAGACATATTTAAATAAAAGCATTAGCTAAGAACATTTAAGCATTAAACAAGTATCAATAAGCATAAATCAACAATAAAGAAGCATACATAAGCAAATTAAAAAGCCAGGTAATAAGCAGGAACACTAAGGCAAGCCGAAATAGTCAATGCATAAAAAAAGGAAAGTGGGACTTACAAACTCCCTAACTCTAAACAGGGATTAAACATCCTAAATAAGATCTAAATCCTACCTAGCTTAATAAATAAGCAACTATAAGATAACCCATAAGCTCTTTCATTGCAGCTTATCATCCAAAAAGCTTAAATTCCAATCTTTGTTTTAATGAAACAGTGAACTAATAAAAAGCTTTTGTAAAAGCTTTTATGAGTAAGACAGGTTGTATAAGCTTATTAGAGCTTATGGAAATGACTAGTAAACATAAAATAAGCTTGAATACACAAAGATTAAAAAGACAGAATTTCATAAACATGAAACTGAAATTTTCATTAAACTTTAAAAGGTTACAAAGCTTTGAAATTTAAAGACAGAATTTTTAAAAGACATAAAACATTAAAAGCAAATCAAAACTACTCCTAAAATTACACTCCCTCTCTTTAACTTCTGTCTTTTTCTTCTTTATATAAGCTCCAAGGTGTGCTTGTTATGTGAGAGGCTTCAAAGTTTAATCTTGGCCCT
The DNA here is from genome assembly GCA_026074375.1 of Tanacetum coccineum. Lineage (NCBI taxonomy): Eukaryota > Viridiplantae > Streptophyta > Magnoliopsida > Asterales > Asteraceae > Tanacetum > Tanacetum coccineum. The sequence goes on along the minus strand of BQNB010038530.1, from coordinate 35,952 downwards.
TTATCTTGAGTAATGCCCAAGCTAAACGATCTCAACCCTTCTTTTTTCATAGAACTATGGTTATTTTAGGGGATGGCCAACTCTGTGGCCAGTGGTGTTTTTGTGAGGCGGGGAAAGTGGATGGTTTTGGTGTGTTAGCAGGGTAGTTGTGACGTGACTGATGGTGGGGGATGATGAACTAGTGTGAGGCAGTAGAAAGTTGTGGGAGAGTATAAACAGTAATTTGGTGCAGGGGTGAGGTTTAAGAAGATGGCACATTTGGTCCCTGAATGTGTATGCTTGTATTACATCCATCGTCCTTGTTTTATTCATAGTTGGTCCCTGTGGTTTGGTTCGGGCTTGCACCGTTAGTCCTCTAGGACTAACGGTGTAAAGGGTAAATGAGGCATTGGGTTAACGGTGTTATCATTTGGTTGGGTGCATCGTTTATAGTTTAGGTCTGGTTTGATAAATAAAAAAACAAAAACAAAAAAAAAAAATAAAAAAAATAACAGGGAATATGGGATTTTTGGGTTAATAGCGGTTTATAATTAAATGGTTTAATATGTAAAGTGGGTTGGCCTGGGCCCACTAGGTGGGAGTACGGGTGGGTCCACTTTTGGCGGTTTAGGTTTTCGGGTTCGGTTTTCGATGCTCTTTCCAAATCCACTTCCCGAGGTTGACTTTGACTTGACTTGACTTTGACTTTTCTTTCACGCTCTTTCCGTTCTCGTGCTCGGTTTTGTCGATTTGGCTTCTATTTTTGTCATTTTCTTGGATATCCATTACCTGCACAATACAAATGCAAAAATACAAATAAAATGTATTTTAGGTACATTTTAGGCATTGAAGTACGGTTTTTAGTAGATATAACTGGTTATTGTGTAATTAAGCACATACCAAAATCCCCCATACTAAACTATTGCGTGTCCTCACGCAATGCTATAAGTAATCACTTAAGAAAACTAAGAATCTTAATCCCCTTTGACTAATAACCTTGAAAAGTAGCAAAGTGTTCGTCAAGGGAAATAAAGAATCAATAGCTTTGAAAAGCTCCGTTTTTACCATTTTTAAATATATACACTTATTCCTACACATATTTTATTCCTTTTTCTCATTTTTTATGTACTTTCATATTAAGCAAAATAACTAGAACATTTCGGACTTTCGTTCTTTTATAACCGTTAGGATATTAGAACAAGATGCATTTGATCCTGAGAATGACCCAAACAAAGGAAATAAATTCATCGTTCCCAACTTTTTCACTATCTCAAAAACCAAAGCTTAAATGAAATCGCCGTTATTAAAAATCAGTTATGATGCTAAACACGAATACTCATATTGCAAACTTGTGAACTTTTCACTCCCGACAATTATTATATCTTAGGTGAATGTGCTATTTTGAATTTCAACCATGGATCAACGTTTTGCAAAATTCTATGCTTCACGTTCCACCCGAGAATAATGAGTTTGAGGGTGAGATAATCCCATGTAGCGACTTTCGTCTCGGCACATCCCAACCCTTGCGGCTAAGTGACAGGGCTTTTGACACCCACAGAGTTCTAGTATAGCGGATTCACGGGACCTTAGGTTTCAAAAACTCTAGTTTTCCGTATTCACATAGCTTTGTCCAAATCCCAAGTGAGTCCGAGGGTATTCCCGACAGTGTGTGTGATGTGCCTCTTTGTAACAACCCTACCCCTCTTGAAGCTTTCAAAGAATACTCTAAGATTGTCATCGATTTAAACAATGATTCTACTTCAAGTGATGACGATTCTCCCTACGGTGAGGATATTGATTTTTGTCGATTGCAATCACTCCCGATGCTTGAGATCGTTAGCTTAGGGTGGTGAGTATGTTACCCGGAAGTTAGAGGGGTTGATACTGATACTCTTCTAACAATCAAAGGGTAGTATCGGGATTCACGGACCTTAGGTTTCAAAAACTCTCGACACTAGACTTTTTTACTTCGTCTGATTCTGTTGCCGGAATAGTGTCAAGATGCTCATCCTCCATTATGAGAGAGTCAACGGGCTCCTCGGTTGATAAAACGGGTATGATTGCAATGGTATAGTCCTCGTCATCATCATAGCAAATGGGAATCTTCCAATATCGATCTTTAGCCGCTTGATCTTCCGCAATTCACCTATCTTCTTCCTTCTTTTGCATATATTGACCAACCATATCACATATGGATGTCATTTGCTCCATGATCTTATTTTGAGAATTTAGAAGCTTATTTTGAGCATTGAAGATTGGATGATTGACGTCTATGTGGGGGTTGAAATTGGTCAAAAAAACCGAAATAATTAGTATCATAACACGGATTAGATTGTAATAATTCATCAGTTTGTGACATTGAAAAGTTCGTGAGGGACCCCTACATCTTCCCATTAAGGATATGTTTGTGGGAAAACTTGGTGAAGTTTGTGGGAAAATAATCAAAGTTTTGATTTGATACACGGGTCCTGATTGTAGAACAAACGGGACTTTGAGGGGGGACAATAATAACCGGGAGAGAATCCGTTCCCCCCCCCCCCCCCCCCCCCCCCCCCACATACATAAACTCACAAGACAAGGGCACGTATTGGGGATGTGGAGGTGGCTCACTCGGGGTGTTAAACGTTAGGACGAATCATTGACAAAAATTAGGCAGTGAAGTTCATAAGACATAATTTCCTTCTCCTGAATCGCATATCGGATCAAAACTTGGCAAAGTTTGTGGGAGCTCATCAACGGTTTGATTGTTGCATGGTTCCGGATTAAAGATAATCGGAACTTTCGATGGACAATTATAGCCATGATGAGCACCTTTCCCACAAGACTTGCAAGTACATTGTTGACAAAAGATATCGTCTAACGAATCACCACACCCGTAACACAAATGGTGGTCGATATGTGGAGGCCTTTGTGAAGAATTTTTACCGGGGTCTTGATTGAAGACGAATGGCTCTTGAGGCACATTAACAACGTTAGTGTTGTCATTGGATGACTCGGAAGTGTTTAGAAAAAATTCATTTTCGTCAAAACTTTCCCTCAATTTCTTTCGTAAAAGAGCACATTGTCGACAATATAGACCATCAACCGGGTCTCCACAATTGGGACAATTATGAGGGGGTCGTTGAGACGAGTCAGGTGTTTTATTAAGATCACGAACAAACTTGCCAACGAAACCCCCTTTAGAGCAAGCACATGTTTTATTGTACAAAGCTCCACAAGACGAACACTCTTTAAACGTGAAAAGGGGATTCGAACGATAATCGAGTGACGCCATAAGAATTAAACAGTATAGAGGGTTAAGAAAAGAATTAAATGGATAAAAAGAAAAAGAAGATTATTTTTGGGTTTTTAGGGCTTTTTAAAGAATTCATTTGATTAAAGGACAAAATGAGACAAGACAACTTAAACCAATTAATCAACAAGCTTCACGGTAGCTCTTTAAAAGAAAAACTCACAAAGGAGCGGAGGAGCGGGATAGCGCGAAGCTATTAAAAACCTTCTCCTTTCGAGTCGTAGTTCCTCGGAACAACCCTCCTTATACCCCTCTTGTAGTTTGTTAATCAATTAAAGGTGAGCCGTACCTCGCAAGTGACAAAAAAGTCAAGTTTTAATCTTTTGTTGGGAACTTATTATGATAATGCTCAAGTTGAGAGCATTATATTGATGATTGTTTTTATTCTTTATTAAAGACAATGTTTTTATATTTTTGATTTTTCTTGTTTTTATATATATATAATACTATATATATATAATTATAATATTAAAATATATGTAATATATGAATAAATAAATAAATAAATAAAAAGAAAATGAAAAATATTTTTGTATTTTTATATTTTTATAAAGAAAATAACTTCACAAGGAAGGATCTTCAAAGCACTAATTGTCAAACGTTGAAACGACAATCGCTTACACTCCTCCCCGGCAGCGGCGCCAAAAATTGATTTCTTGCTTTAGGTATATATATAAATAATATATATAATATTACTACTTATATTAACCAAACCAAATCAAGTGACCCTTGAAAAGGTTTAAAGAAAGAGAGTCGATGAAATCCGAGTAGTATATGATATTCCCGGGTCGTTTATTCCCCAACGAGGCGTGCAATGGAAAGTCGAGAGTCGGTTTGACATTTGATGTTTGAATAACAAAGATTTGATTGATTTGATTTCTAAAACTACGAAAAAAAATAAGTAAGGCAAACTAAAAACGAAAGTTATAAGAGCTAAAACCCTAAAACGATAACGGGAATCCTAGAAAAAACGCGACTTAAAACCTAAATTATCAAAATTTAATCCTAAAATGATTTTTTAACTTTTAATAAACCCTAAATGACTAAAATGAAAGAACAAGTAAAGGAAACCCTAAAACGAAAGCAATTAAGGTGAAAAAACGAAGAAAAACGAGAACGGGATTCAATCCCGTTCTTTAAAAAACCAAATTCTAAAATTTTAACCCTACGGAAGCAAATCTAATTTTCTACAGTCCTACATGATAAAAGAAAATTTTAAAAAAAAGAATTATATTTTTTTGACTTTTATATTTTTTATTATGAACTAAAAACTGTTTTAATCTAAATTAAATATTAAAAATACTAAACTATTTATAAAAAATCTGAAAAATCATGAAAAATACTTTGAATAGTGATGAACCTAGGAAAAATAAATTGGTCTAAACAGCCTAACGAAATAAGCTAAAATAAGTTGTTAAGCAAAAAGGATAAAATGGTGATAAAAGAAAAGTAATGGGAAGGAATAACGTAAAAGTCCTAAGGGCAGAGTTGGTTGTATGGTGTGATGTTAAAACGTTTGGTTGAGAGGGAGAGGTCAGGGGTTCGAGCCCTGCTCATCTTTGGCTTCCCCTTTCCCAAATGTTTTTATTTTGCCATTTTTTTTACTTTTAAACTTAAGCCCTAAATAAGCAACTTTTCCAAAAGCACTTTTTATATAAGCCACAAATAAGCACAGAAATAAGCACTTAAAGTTGACAGAGTGCTTAACTAAAAAAAACTAAAACTGTTTGCATTTTTTAGTCAAAATAAGCAAAAGAAAAAGGGTGAATAAGTTAAAACAGATAGTGAGCTACACCTAATAAGCAATAATAAGCAAACAAAAGCAAAGAAAAATAAGCTAAGCTTAGAGGACAGAATCTTAAAAAGGCTTTTTAACTTGAAAATTTTAAACTAAAAGTGCTAAAAAGATAAAATAAGCTCTAAATAAGCTAACAAAGCTAAAATGGCTTAAAACCAATCCTAATAAGCAAAACTAAGCACTACTTAAGCAATCTCAATAAGCCAAAAGCTCAGATAAGCAAATAAGCTTATTGGCCAAAACCTGATAACCAAACAGCCTAAAGGGCACTTTTGGGCTTAATTTTAAGCCCTTAATCAGATCCTTATGGCTTAGGGGCTTATATGCCTGCAAAGCTTATCCTATAAGCTACACTAATCAGCAAAGAGATTTGAGTTTGAAACTCAAATAAGCTAGGAAAAAGCTAAATGAAAAGGCTGGACACACTCAGTACATGCTGAGTTTTTCAAAAATTTTTTGAAAGACAAAAGGGGCTTATTGCAGACTTAAAATAAGCTAGTAAAATAAGTTTAAAATTTAAAGTAAGCTAAAACAGATGGAATCTATACTACAAACTGCTTATGTTTTCAATTTCAACATCTAAAACAAATTTTAACTAAGCTAAATTAAGATTGAAAATTGGCATTTTAAACTTAAAAACTGAAAAGTCACACTTGACAGATTGAGAACCATAACCATAAGACTAAATCATACTTGTCCAACTCTATCACTACTGCATTTAGATCCTTAAACAAGCATAAAAACAGTTCTAAAAGGCCACTACTAAAAATCTAAACAAATAAGCAATCATCAAACTTAAATTACCACAGATTTAAAGAAAACATGGACTAACCCTTAAAAATGAATTTTATACTTTAAAAACTTTTTGAAACAGCTTTAAACAACTTAAAAAGGCTTGTTAAAAATGGCTTAATGACCCAAACATTTTTAAGACTTCTTTTGACCCATTTTGGGTCTTATCCCAAACACCCCTTTAATTCATAAAAATTCATTTTAAGCTAAAAACAGATTAAGAAAGCTTATAAAAACTTAAGACAGATTAGGCATAAGGCGTAATAAAGACAATTAAGCACTAAAAACATAAAGATAAGTAGTAAAAATAAGCAAACAAGAATAGCAGTTTAAAGCACTATAAAAGGCAGATTTGAATGAAAAGAGAACCAAATAACTATTGAGCATCAATTAGGCAAAATAAATACTGAATAAGGAATAACAATCACTAATAAACAATGAACAAGCAGAAATAAGCAGATCTAAGCAGTAATAAGCAAATGGCATAAAAATAAGCAAAAATGGAAAATGAAGCTAACCTTTGCCCTTTGCTCTAAACAAGGGCTTAAAAGAAATTCCTAAAAGCTCTAACCTACCCAGCTTATTTGAAATAAGCTATTCTAAATACCTATAAGCTCATCATTTGCTAGCTTATCTTCCAAAAAGCTCAAACCAAATATAAGCTAAAAATAGAATTTTAAGAAGACTTGAATTAAAATTTCATTAATAAAACTGGATTACAACTGAAATTTAAATGACATAATTTAAAATGACATAAAACATAAAAACATTAAGAATAAAATTACTCTACTCCTAAATTACACCCTTTTACAAACTAGAATACTAGTCTATTTATACACGAATTCTTCTCTTTTGGCTGTGCTTCTTGTCTTAGTTTGGTGAGAGACTTCAAGTCTTTAATCTTGGCCATTCAATTTGTCTAGGTTTCCAAGTTCTACAATCCTAGCCCTTGATTTAGTCATCAAAACAGCAACCAATGGTGTTTCATGGAATTGCCAGCGTGTAAATTGGGGTTTATGAAGTGGGGTAAGTATGGAGGGTGATGGGTTTGTCATGGTGCACAGTGTTCGAGGTGAGGAGAGTGACAGGGGAGGGTGAATAGTAGGGTTTTGGGCTTGGCAGTAAATTTGGTTTAAGGTTAAAGATTTGTGGTTGTTGGTAGAATTGGCCCCTCATTTTGTATTGTATGTTTGCCTAGAAAGCCCTTTTTGTGAAATAAAGTTTGTGTATTTATACAACTTCAGTCCCTAAAGTTGTATATCCTTGTTGCATTGAAGTCCTTGTGGTGATATGAGACTAACAGCCGTTGGATGGCTGTTAAGTCTTAACAGGCTTTGCTTGTTGGGTTTGTTTAGCATTTTGGGCCTTAAATGGTTTTTATGAATTAACCATTTAAGTGTCTTGATATTAATAGCTTAATGGGCTGTCCCGGCCCATTAGATGGGTGCGGGTTGGCCCATTAAGTATTTCTTCGTTTACGGCTTCGTCTTTGACTTTGACTTTTGACTTTGTCGGGGTTGACTTTTTGGTTGACTTTTGATTTTGACTTTTTAACTTTGGCTTTTTGACTTTAGCGTTTCACGCTCTTTACATTCCCGTGCTCAGTTTTGTCGTTTTTGGCTTCGTTTTTATCTTTTTCGTGAATATCCGTTACCTGCACAATATAAATGCAAAACACACAAATACAATGTATTTTTGGTATGTTTTATTCTTTTAAGCACGTTTTCCTAGGTAAATGGTATGTGTAATTAAGCACATACCAGAAGTCGCAAATGGTCTAGGGTGTGAATGGTTTTTAACCATTCTTTAATCTTTTCTCGCGATAAAATATAAAATCTTTAAATTTTGAAAACATGTTGAATCGTCAATTTTTAAAGGTAACACTATTTATACATTTGATGTATAGAAAACAAGTGATACCATAATAAATAACTTAATTGAGAAAAGTTTTTATTAAAATTTATGATACGAAGATGTATGCATGCTTCTTCGTACATATTTGCCACGTCAAATATTATATATACCCTTTAAATAAGTTATTGCCATTCAATTTGTAAGAACACTTGCAGATGCTTTTTACTATGTGTGAGACGTATGAAGATTGTAATCCTAAGGTGATTATATACTTTTTCGTGAGACGTTAGTGTTACATAATCATAGTTTTTGATTAAACGACTTAATCGGTTTAGTGGTGAGACCTTAAACTCAAGGCATAGATGGGATGAAACATGCTTACTAGTATATTATTGTAATAAAGTAAGTCCCATAAGGTTCTAGGAATTGCACCGGTGGCAATTATTGATCATCAATTACCTTTTGAATACATCATTGCTAGCAGATCAACTGATGTGATGGTGGTATGTCAAGTTGGATCCTAGCCTTTTAGAGAATTAAATGTTTAAAAAGTTTAAACATGGGTAGTTAATTTTCTATAAGGAATATTATCAAAAAATACTAAAAATTGATTTTGCGATTCTATTAATGTATTAATGCAACGATAAAACCGTAAACAAGGATTTGTTTCTTTTTTTAAGAAGTCAAACCGAGACTCCTTTCCGTGTAATGAACAAGGAGACTCATTCCTATCATCTTTCTTGCTCCGGAAAGTTATAATAGGAACGTAGGAATTGTCCTAATGTAATCAAACTCATAGCAAACTTAAATGTTAAGAAGATTGCATAACTTATATTTTCATATAGATTTCATCACCCTTATTCGGTGTGAATACTTTGAAACATATAAGACATTTGAATAACTAGAGAACATGTTCTTAAAGCTATCAAATGATAACATCTTAATGTAAGATGCTTTATGAGTTCTTGATTAGGAAATACCAATACTACCGCAAAAGTGGTAAAGGCAAACTAGGATAATGTATCTAGTTGTTTGTCTTAATCAAAATTAAGGAGGAAATTGCATGCCCAATTTTCAAGTTAATAAATAGCATTGATGGATAGTCCATCATCTACATAGTAGAAATTTTGAAATCCATGTACATTGCTACTAAATTAAGATTTCATAGAAAGTTGGAAAACAAATAGATCACTATTTGTTTTCACTGGTTATGTAACACTTACAATGTTGTCAAACCCAATGGGAGCATCGTGATTTATTGCTGAACAAGACATTAATGTAATGTTGTCTAATTCAGTGGGAGCTACAAGGTTTATTATCTTGGTAGTAACCCAGATTATTTCTCGCTTGTCTTGAGATAATATATAGTTTTCCAACTATACACACTCATGGTTTTAAGGATAGTCGTGCACTATTTCTTATTAAACAAAGTGGTTCTATATCTACTTGTAATGCTAATATCTGTGACACTATCATATTGTACCCCCCCCCCATATACAATTTTATCCACATAAACAAAACGACGTCGTGTTGTTTGACTACATGTATGATGTTGTGCCATGCACAAGTGGGAGAAATCTTTATTGTGTGCAAGGTACAACACATGACAATAACAATATGATTAGATGTTTCTCTTGACCGTAAGGTAAGAAACTAATATTCTACTAGGACTTATTGCCCTATTTAGAACATATGTCAAGATATGAAATAAAGACTACTTCAAGTAAAATATTTATGTGTTTTTGGAATGTCCAAAATAATGAAGTAATCTCGATTTAAAGACTACTTCAAGTAAAATGTTTATGTGTTCTTGGAATGTCCCAAATAATGAAGTAATCTTGTTTAACTTGAAATTACTATTGAAGCTAAGAGTTGGCGTTCAAAATTACTTTAGTTAAAAATATTTATGTTTATTGTAAATTAATAAACATGAAGTCCTATAATTGTTGAAAGACTTATAACATAAAGTAAGTTATGTCTTCTAGTGATGACATAAACAAAAAGTCCTTGAATTGTTCAAAGGCAAAATGATGTATAGTTAACATGTTATATCTCTTGAAAAGATATGTACATAGAGTTCTTGAACTAGTTAAAATCATATACATTATTGCATGCAAATAGGTTTTAAATACTATATTTTCAATTTGGTTGGACACAATTGATTAGTATGTAACCTAAAGAGTATTAAGTTATTAGGATTGTGATAAAGTCTCACAATTAAACTACTCATAGAATACCACATATTATGGTATGTCTAGAGTGTTGAATCAAATTATTTGATTTTAATAACTTAAATATTTTACCTCCAAAACCTGTCAAGGTTTGAAATTGAGTATGTCTTGTATATATTGAATAAAACTCCAACCTAGAAGGTTAATAAGACACCATCATGATTATGGAATGTGATGACTCACATTAAGTCTTAAGAAATTGAAGTTCTGAATTTGTTAAAAGTCTTATGAAGAATGACATTAACAAACTAAACTCAGGAACTATCAATGTATCTTGTAATGACCCACTACATGCTAAGTAATTATAAAAGAGTCTAAAATTACAAAAGGCAAGTGAGAGCGTTTTTTGATCTTGTAGAGATAAAAATACAAAATACATAACCTATTAAACACCTGGTGAATATCATTACCGAAGATTGTATATGTAAATGTTAAACCTCATAATGATATAATACTTGTTCATAGATCCGCAAGAATACCTCAAATATTTGATTGATAAATGTTATATCAATATTGAGGAATATGAGTCATAGGATCATGGTGAACCTATTAACCATAAAGATGCATTGTTGAATTTTGAATTCAATAAATGACTCAAACTATGAATGTTAAGATGTTGTCCATAAAGATAATCAATTTTAAAACTTGATTGATCTTTAACTTAACGGTTAGACTGTGAAGTTAATGTGAAAGAAAAACTCAAGTGGTTGTGGTTCTTTGTTTTAAACCCATAAGGACAATGTTGTAAACATATTTAATGCATGCATTATGATAGATTTTTAATCATATTCAAGCAATTGATTGTGATTAAATATTCTTTCTATGCGCATTAATTATATAAAGATGCACAGACGTTAAAGACCATATATAAATTTTTAAAACCACATAGATCATAACGGGTCTTTCGACCTATACCGATATGATTATATAATCTAAGTTGATAAGCAAAAATAGATAAGATGGGATATAAGAGGGTTGCAACATAAGCTTAGGATTAAAGTGGTCAAGATCATACCAAACGCTTATTCATTATCGTAACTTCACCGAGTAGTCATGAGAGATTTAGCCTCTCATGGCTAAGGAGTTCATAACAAAAGTACTCATTACATAAATTTCTATTATTTCAATAACAAGGTAAGAAAACTTCTTCGTTCTTGATCGTTAGATCTTTTTCTTCAAGAAAAAGGTATTTCTTGGTGTTTTGGTGAAAGGGGAAGGATATGTGTGTGTAGAATGAGATAGGTAGTGGGAAATAGGTGTGAGAGGAATGAACTGTTTGAGAAATTTCGTCTCAATTTATAGGCAAAATTTGGTGAAAAGTGCAGCGCACTTACAAATAAGTGCGGCAGACTAAGTGAGTTAATGCGATAGCATTTAATGACTTTTACTGGAAGTGCGGCGCACTTACAAATAAGTGCGGCGGTTTTGAGGAGTTAATACAGGTGCATTTAATGGACTTTAATTCTTTAACCTTTGGGAAAATGTGCGACGCACAATATTGTAAGTGCGGCGGTGTTTGAACTTAGAGGAAAGTGCGACGCACAATGTAACAAGTGTGGCAGACTTCTTGAATTTTGGCTAGAAATCTTTCTTTTCTTGTATTTGCCTCCCAAAGTGTATAGATTCTTGAGCTTGGGTCTTTAGAGTCTTCAAGTGAACCTATAAGCATTTTAAGCTTAATTAAGTATCGAAAGTTCATGAGAAATGATCAAATATATTAAATAATGCCATAGAAAACATGTATAATTTGGGCGTTATCAATGCATCCGAGGGAGTATTAGAGGTCGTGTTTATCATATAAATTTCTCCTATAGGGATTGTGTACTCATGAATCGTTTTGTCCATATTGAAGGTAACTATGTCACCTCCAATTCCTAAGGAGAATTCTTTATTAAAGACATCTATATCGGCATGAATGGTTGCTAGAAATGGTCTCCCAAGAATCATGGTTTCATTACGTATGTTTAACATATCCATAACCACAAAATCTGGTGGGAATAAGAATTTGTCGATCTTAACAAGGACGTTCTCAACTATTCCTATAGAAGATCTTTTTTTTATATCTGTCATTTCAACGAGCAAGTCAGTCTTCTTAAGTTGAGCTAGTTTTAGGTATTCGATGATGGACTTGGGTATGACATTAACGTTGGCTCCTAAATCTGCCATAGCATAAAAATTTAAACTTCTAATAGTGCAAAGAAGGGTAATTGTTAGAGGCAATTGATATCTCACGTTGTCCATTATTGATGGGTGTCTTTTCATTGGCGTGCATTGCTTTACATTGGTGTAATGCTGGACTGTTTATATCTCATGTTGTCCATTATTGATGGGTGTCTTTTCGCTGGCGTACATTGCTTTACATTGGTCTAATGATGGACTGTTTATATCATTAGCAGCCTTGGTGTGAAATTCTTTAGTTAGCTGCTCAATTTAGGTCTCCAAATTTTTAAGAGAAGCGGCTTGGTTTCGAGTATTAATTTTGGCATTCACCTGGAGTTTCTTTACCCATTCTTCCATCTCGGTCCTTCTTCGTGTTGATTCCTCTAGGTGTTCATTCATAAGCTCCTCTAAGCTTGGCCTCTTTTCTCCAACTGGTGGGCGATTGTCCATTCATGTGTAGTATCCAAGTGGGCCTACACGATACTTAGCTCCATTACTGAAAGGTGAAGGTCGTCCGAACTCGCCATATTTAGCCTCCTCGATGCTTTTTACTTCCTCCTTGAGAGGGTAGTCTTTGTCAAGATGAGCTCCTCTACAGTTTTGGCATCCTACTTGAATAGCGTGAACGTTCTCTTTTAGTCTCTTTATGTCTCAACCTAGGTTTTCTAGTTTGTTCATGATAGCAGCGATCCCTTCAGAACTACTACCTTTAATACTTCTGCTGGATGACCCATCATGCCACTTTTAGGAGTGGTCAGCCATAGTCTGAATTGTCGTTAATGCTTGAACAGGTGTCATGGCAGGAATTGACCCTTATGAGTCAAGCAATTGGCGGTTCAAGGCCCCAAGAACGTTATAGAAGATGTTTACCTTCTGATGGTTATTGATGTCATAGGTAGGGCATTTATATAGAATGTCATTATACCGTTCCCAAGCTTGGTATAATGTTTTGTCTCCTTCCTACTTGAAGTTGCGGATTTCTTCAATTGGCAGTCTTTGATGGTGGACAATACCTTTGGATAAAGGCTTTCTTAAGAAAATCCCAGGAATCAACGATTCCTAGAGGAATTATGTCCACCCATCTCTTAGTGGCTCCAGTTAAAGTGATGGGGAAGACGCGAAGCATGACAGCATCATGTGATACTCCAGGAATGTTGAATAAGCTAACGATATCTAAAACTCGCTCCACATGCTCATGGACGTCATCGTTCTTGTTTCCAGAAAAGGTGTCCTCCCTTAATTCCTGCATGAATTGACTTTTTATTTCAAAGTTCACATTGCCTCCTATTTCTGGTTTAACCACGCCTGGTGCATGGTTTCCTCGAGTCAATGCTAGATACTTCTCCATAGTGAGGTTATCGATTTCCCCCTCAGCCCTTATGAATATTGGAATATTTAGTAAATCAAATTAATACTAATTTTAGCTATTTTTAAGTTTAATTGACAAATTGATGCGTATTTTGTTTTAAATATATTTTGTTCAAGTTTTAAATTTATAAAACTATATTAGCGATGCATGAACTAACGGGCAGAGAACCCGGTCGTATATAGTGCGGTAGCTTGGTAAATCCGAGGTCGTCCCAAGAGCTAAGGTTAAATAGTTTAATTTGATTGTTGTCACGATTAAAAATGGTTTTAAGATTGATTTAAAGAATTACGGAAAAGTAAATGCAATAAAATAAATAGATAGAAGATATCAGGGAGAAAGGCGTGCTAACCTAACCATTTCATTATCAATGCTATGATTATATTTTCCTGGGCAATGTTCAATTATAAGTTCCATTAGTGGTTCTAAAGTCGACATACCCGCATTTTCATTTAAGGTCGGTCCTATGCTTACTCTGCGATCCCACATTCCTCTACGATCACACGAGCATGGCATCCAAGCTTGCAGTGGTTAAACCCCAACTACCCTTAAGACCAATCTATAATCTAAACTGATTATTAACCCCTCTGAAAGAGGTCCCATACTTTTTAAGTATTTAATGTGACAAAGGCGGTAATTTGGTTAATTCCTACACTAGGGATAGATGTCAAGCTACCCTAGTACCCCACTAATCCCAAGTTCAATATGGTAAGTCTAATATCAGGATTAATAAGATCTAAGCCACCCTTTATACTACCAGAACACGGGGATCAAATGAAAGGCTATAAGGATATCTAATAGAACCATAATTAAACAGGAAATCATAATCACAACACTAGTAACTACATGGTTAGGCCAGCACTAGGAGTGCTTAGCCGCTCATAGTAACAACAATGCAAGAATTAATGAATAAAGACATGGATTGAATCATCATAATTCTTACAGAGAATGAAATGAACGATTGAATACAATAAGTATGCTAGTGGCTTCTCTCTTGGACCTTCAGGTGAAATGCTTTGAACCTTAGGGGTTTGGTTCACCCCTTAGAACTGTGTGTGAAGTGGTGGTGGTGAGTGATGTTAAATGAGCCGGATGAGGGCTCTATTTATAGGCTTCGAAAGGTTTACGGTGTAACCCTTATGGGATGTTACGTCGTAATCTTGCTACGTAATCCTCCCATCTTTTAGGCATAAAAGGGTGTTACGGCGTAACCCTGTCGCATATGTTACGCCGTAATGCTGAGTCAGACACATCATCTCTAGTATATTTGAATGTTGCGGTGTAATCTTGGAGACACTTTACGCCGTAAAGGGTGTGATGACTCATTTCTTCGTTGGAGTATGTTACGGCGTAATCCTTCGGGGATGTTACGCCGTAAAATGCCTTGGGCTCTTCACTTTGGTGCATTTTTTGTCCAAATCCCTTGTCTTTTGCTAAAATGCTCACTTGGTCCCTGAAAACTAATAATAAACAATTAAGTAACGTTTTCATACATAAATAACATATTTGTAAGCATTTTTATAGGGAATTTGATATTAAAATGTATTAACTTCTTGATGTTATCAAATATCCCTCCACTTGACTTCTACTTGCCCTCAAGTAGAACCGTTTAGAATAATTCTTAAAAAGATTTCCCCAATTTGACTTGAAGAAATGAATTTATAAGCTACTTATGCTAGAAAACATCAAACCCGAACACCTTACGAAAAGGGGATACGAACAACCTTACGAAAAAGGAACCAAAAACACTAAACTCTCATTACTAATCTAAAAGTTTAATTTCGGTGAATCACTCACTTGCATATTCCATATTAAAAGTTTGCCTATCCAAAGCTTGGAAAGTACACAAGTCTCCCCAAACTAGAATTAGGGTTTTCAACAGTCTCCAATGCAACATTGGGTGATATTTTGGTTTTATGGTGATATAGAAGTAAGGATAGAACAAAATGGGATGCACTTAAAATGTTTGATAAGATAAAAACCTAAAATAAAAATCTAAATTAAACTAAGGTTGTCATAGCTAGCTACTGTCCATCCAAGGTCCAAAAGTCTGAGTTTGAAAACCTGATCTTTAATAATGAGCTACTAGCTCCATTCTTTATACTTGTTGAGATGGCTTGGTGCAATAATGGGATACTAGCTACACACACACATACACACACACACACATACATACATACATACATATATATAATATATATAGATAAAATATAAATATATAAAAATATATATATAATATATATATATATATAATATATATATATATATTTTTCGCACCATCTTACATTTTAATAGCACATGGCGTGACTTTTTAGTTTGCAGCCCGGCTATCTTCATGATAAAATATAAAATGTTTCCTACAAGAAGTTTATATCTTTATAAATTGCCCCTGCAACACCCGATTATTATAACGCACATCCTCCCACTTGATATATACAATGTCAAAAGTGTATACAGGGGGGGGGGGGGGGTCTTTATAAATCATAATGATGGGCTTCCACAATGCATAAAGCATTCGTGTCCTTCCCCCGAACCATGAGACTTAAAATAGCCACGATTTCAACACAAAGAAAATAAGACTAACAGAGCAGGCTAAGGCGAAATGGTTGTAACAAAACGATATGTGTTTAAAAAACAGAATGACTTGACAAGTTGATCTATGTGTATCTTGTATACAAAGTAGTGAAGCGTAACTAAGGTTTA
Source organism: Tanacetum coccineum (assembly GCA_026074375.1). Taxonomy (NCBI): domain Eukaryota; kingdom Viridiplantae; phylum Streptophyta; class Magnoliopsida; order Asterales; family Asteraceae; genus Tanacetum; species Tanacetum coccineum. The sequence goes on along the minus strand of BQNB010038530.1, from coordinate 19,777 downwards.
CATGTGGAGGTCCGACAAGACCAGTGTGACAAGCCCGATAAACATACACATAGAAGGCATTTTTGGGTGATTTCCTAAAATGTTGCCTATTTAAATAGTCTTTTATCAACAAACCAATTAATGTTCCTTAACAATAAGAGACATGCCAGTACAAAAGCTACAATACTACCTAGCACACTTATATTTTTGGTGGAATTTTAGTATAATAAATGAAAACGAATATTAGGCATAACCTCACCAAATTAATTTAGTGATAATGTGCACGGCAAAGAATTTTATTCTAGTTAGTAAGAAAACAATGTCACAAAATTATAAATTGGCACCAGTTTTTTCAAAGAAAACAAGGAAACCGCTAGACCAAATTAAGAGTCAAGTGGTAATTCAACTCTCATCCTCCCACTTATTTTAGTACAATGTTCCCATTGTAAAATTAAGAAATGAAATAATGAAATAAATATAATTAGCAAAAAGACTCCCTTGAGTTGACGCTCTCATATCCAATTGATAATTGCAAGAGTTGACTTCTTCCAGAGTGTCCATAGAACAACCTCATTTTCCTCTGAAATCACTAGAAAACAAAGAGCATTAAACGTTCATGGATAAATATACACTACAAGCTAACACACTTTCATAGGAATCACAGTTGCATTTAGCATATCAACAATGCCTTTTAACACGTTGCGGAGTCCCCCATTGGACGAGTGAAGTCTCGTGAGGGTTTACAGGGAACACAACCTTATAGTTCATTTACTTATACACGGTTTTTGAAAAGGTTTCAAACTTATTTTTAGTTTTTTAGAAAAAGAGTTGCGCGTAACCCCATGGTATTGGTTCGCCGTAAACATTGGATTAAATTTTTTTATATAGAAACTAAAAGGTTTTCAGTGGTAACCAAGTGCAAGACTAATACGTTAGTAATACAATCATTAACGGCGTAACCTAGGTGGTTACGCCAAGACAGAACCTTACTACCACATGAATTCGAGCCAAGGAGACTTTGAATTCCTATTTCTTCGTAGAGAAAACCTACAAAACAAAGTGAGAAACCAACAAAAACCAACTAATATGCAGAGAACTAAAAGAAATGGTTTTCTCCCAAACAGCCCTTTGCTTATTACCGATACTTTAAGTTAACTCAAGACGCACTATGTCTTTGCAAAGTAGAGAGTTTTCAGCGTGATGTTTATATCTCCCCCGTAATATTTTTTTTAATCTATGACCATTGACCTTAAAACAGACTCCTACTATCCACAAATTTTTACTGTACCATAAGGAAACACTTTGCTAATGGTGTAGGGACCATACCATATTGATTTTAATTTCCAAGAAGAGTTTTAACCTTGAATTAAAAACAATAACCGATGCTCCTTCATGGAATTCCTTAATGTTACCCTATAAAATATGGTGAATTAATCTGGAAATACATTTATCATTTATAGTCCGGGTTTGGTAAGTTTGCTAAGTCGATGTCGGGACTATAATACCCCCTCACATAACTTTCATTAGGGTAGAAGATCACATTTGTAAAAGTGTGATGTGTGGTTTTCTTGGTTTTTCTCTCAACCACAACAAGAAAACATCCCATTTCTTATCCTTTCTCTCTAATAAACATGGCTCAATTTCTCTTTCACTTTACCATGCCTCCAGATTTTGTGTTATAAGGGTGAATCTAATGTTAACAATTGGCACCAGAGCATAGGGGAATCCGTGTTGGTTACTCACTGATTCGTGTGGTTCAATAAGCTCAAATTCATGGCTTATTTTGTCAAAAATCCCACGGCTTCAAATGGGTTTTGGCTTATTGGTTTGTTAATCAATCCTTTTTTCCTTGATATACTTGTCAAGAAACAGATTTAAGTTTCAACGCATGATCATGGTGATAGAACGGATTTTTAGTTTACATATTTATCTTGTCTCAAAAATCAAACCGCAGAAATTTGTGCTTAGATGTGTTTAATGTTTTTTTAATTAACAAGATCTACAAAAGGTAACAATTGTGCAAGACGAAAATAAGGTACACAGTCAAGAAAGGGTGTGGATTTTTTGGTGATTTGTGTTAGAAAAATATGGTGTTTTTGCTCGAGTTGACTTCTTTTGAATGAAGTACGGAATATGTATGTTTGAATGGAGCAAAAAACGTTTTGAATGAGCAAAACCATGTATCAAGCGAAATATACAGTTTTCAAGCGAAAATACGCGAATTCAAGGAAATATGCAATCGATTGAAATATGCAACACCATTCGAAATATGCAAACTTGTCAAGCGAAATACAACATTTAAGCGAAACAGCATTAGTCAAAGCGAAATATGTCTGCTGTCAAGCAAAATATGCATGCATATTCAAGCGAAATATGTAAAATTCCAATCTAAACTATGGTTACAGCCAAGCGAAATGTTTGACATATTACATTCAAGCGAAATGTGAAATTTTTCAAGCGGAAAAATGCAAAATTTCAATTTAACCAATTTTGGGTGCTCACATTCCGATACAAAACATCAACCATAAACAACCCACCACACACAAACAACAAACACTTAAGTCCCAAAACGTATCCTGAATAAGATTCCCTAAACCAACAAACACAAAGATCAGACTACGATTGTCAAGTGCTTACGAAGTTTATTTGGTATCCCTTATTTGAATATTGAAGTTGATTTTCATGAAGGCCGTCTACATATTCATCATCGAGACTTTCCTTCTATTGCTACCATCTTTTTCTTAAAACCCAATCTTATCGATTTGATGACTTGCTTAATGTAACAGCTTATGATTAGGACTTTAATTACTAGTTACCAGAAGTCAGGGTTGTAGTTGCATGACTTTGTTAACATATCACTTAAAGGATTTACATTGAAGTACCCAGTGTCACACGGCAGAAGACGATGTGCGAAAAATTCAAGAGTAGTGTTGTCACTTCTTATAACTTTACTGGTTGGTATAGAGTACTTTATAGATTTAATCTTGCACCGGTTCGTCAATCCAACAACAGTGCAGGCATAGGTAATAAATTTGTGGGATTTACTTCATATTCCAAGTTTGGATAAAACGGTGTTACTTCACCAAAGTGATGCACAACAATGTCCAAACAGAATACAAGGTTGGTAAGTTAGCCAAGAGTTTAAAGGTGATTGTTATCAAGCAATTCACACCCCAACGAGATAATTATTGTCCCCAATCCAAGACAAAGGTACTTCACTGTCTAACAAAATGCTCAAGTCTATCAAACAACATTCATATACAAGACCTTTCTTAAACAAGCTAGTCTTGATTCATGCTTCACTCTCAAACGATACTGACGACAAGATGGGCAACGCTTTGTGTTAGGATTTCCAGATTGTGCTCTAGACAAGAACTTCTGAGTATATGTGCGTACACAACATGATGATATTCTGAGAGTTCCCGCAACCATCAAGGGAAAATGTGTACATCCGAGACTTCGTTGACTTTGATGTAAACCATTACAACATACGGGAAGTAGAGAAACTACTTTACTTAGCATGATATATGAAAATAACAGCATACTTGATACATAATTGATCTAATTTCATCGATGCAACCCCCGAACGAATATTCACCAAGCCTAATGACTAAATTTCGTGTCTGTGGATGTTTTGCACTTCTACAAAATACCACTATGCACTTTGATACAATAAAGAATTTGTTCAAGCTACATCAATGTTTCAGAATCTGCACAAGATATGATGATGTTGGGGGAGAGCTATTCAGAAACCTTTGGCCAAAAGGATTCATGAAGAAAGCTTTTGACATACATGCAGCATGGGATCGGGGGACGTTGAATCCAACTCATGCGAACTACAGTGTTATTGTGTACTTGTATAAGTAAAGATATCTGAAAATCCAAGCTGGAGTACAAGTTACAAGACCAGGAGAACCAGAAGACATTGTTCAACTTTGTATAAGACGCTTTGGAAGACATTATTTGTTTGTATTTTAGATAACCAGAAGAGTAACAAAGTAAGTAAATCCGTATGTCCCGGCATGATGGGGTAAGAATGTTACCCTAAAATATGGTGACTAATCCGGAATTACATTTATCATTTATAGTCGGGTTGGGTTAGTTTAGCTAGTCGATGTCAGGACTATAAATACCCCCTCCATACTTCCATGGAGGGGTAGAAGTTCACATGTGTAAAAGTGTAAGTGTGTGTTTTCTTGGTTTTCTCTCAACCACACACACAACTTCCCATTTCTTATCCTTTCTCTTTAATAAACATGGCTCAATTTCTCTTTCACTTTACCATGCCTCCGGATTTTGTGTTATAAGGGTCAATCTAATGTTATCAATCCATGATTTTTGCGTCATGCCATCGCTTTATTCTTTCTTTGTATGCTTGAGAATGTTCATAGGTCTCATTTCTTAATTATGCTAATTTATTTAATTGTAAATACCTATGTTTTACAACGGTATCTAAATCTAGATTTACGTTTTTTAAAGCCCAATATGCCTTATGTTCCATCTCCATTGGAAGATGGCATGCTTTTCCATATACAATTTGAATGGAGTACTCCCAATTGGTGATTTATAAGCAGTTCTAAATGCCCAAAGTGCGTTATCGAGTTTATCGGCCCACTCCTTTCGATTTCCATTCACAGTTCTTTCTAAAATGCGTTTAATAGCATGGTTAGCATTTTTAGTTTGACCACTTGTTTGCGGATGATAAGGTGTAGCAAGCTTATGCGTTACACCGTATTTCCTTAATGTTTTTTTAATGAATGGAGTTTCATAAATGTGTTCCACGATCACTTATGAGTGCTTTTGGAACTGTGAATCTTGAAAACAATTTCTTAAGGAATTTAACTACCACCCGAGCGTCGTTAGTGGGCAATGCTTCAGCCTCAACCTATTTTGAAACATAATCGACAGCCACAAGGATATATTTATTATTTCGTGAAGAAGGAAAAGGTCCCATGAAGTCAATGCACCAAATATCAAATACCTCGCTAACGATAACGTTGGTTAAGGGCATTTGGTTACGAGAGGATATGTTACCCGCCCTTTGGCATGCATCGCAATTGCGAATGTATCTTATAGAATCCTTAAAAATGGTTGGCCAATAAAATCCAGATTCAAATATTTTTTTGGCGGTAATGTCGGCTCCGTAATGCCCTCCCATCGGTCCCGTATGACAGTGTTCTAGAATTTCCTGCATTTCCTTACCAAATACGCATCTTCTTATGATTCTGTCGGGACATGATTTGAATAGGTATGGATCATCCCACATGTAATGTTTAACTTCTGATAAGAATTTTTTTCTTAAATGATATGTCAACTCGTGCGGTATGATTCTTGATACTAAGAAATTTGCATAGTCCACATACCAAGGGTCTTCAGCCGTTTCCTTCACATGGACTACCATAAGATATTCGTCAGGAAAGGATTCTCGAATTGCTTCCTCGTTTAATGTCTTGAGATTGAGGTTTTCTAGTCTGGACAGGTGATCTACAACTAAGTTTTCGTCCCTTTTTGTCTCTAATTTTGATGGTAAATTCTTGTAACAGCAAAACCCATCTTATTAGTCTTAGCTTTGGGTCCTGTTTGCTAAACAAGTATTTTAGAGCAGAATGATTGGTATAGACGATAGTTTTAGACATGATTAAGTAAGATTGAAATTTATCAAAGGCATAGACGACTGCCAAAAGCTCTTTTTCAGTAGTAGTGTAATGTTCTTGAGCGTCATTCATGGTCTTACTTGCATAATATATCAGGCGGAATTTTTTATCAATGCGTTGACCCAAAACTGCCCCTACAACATAATTACTTGCATCACACATTAACCCGAAATCCAGGTTCTAGTCGGGAGCAATGATTACAGGAGCAGTTGTTAATTTATTTTTAAGGATATCGAAGGCTTGCATACATTCATTTGAAAAAGTAAATTTAGCATCCTTAATTAACAATTGAGTCATAGGTCGAGCGATTTTAGAAAAATCCTTGATGAATCTTCGATAAAATCCGGCATGTCCCAAAAAGCTTCTAACTCCTTTCACGTTTGTCGGGCATGGAAGTTTGGCAATAACGTCAATTTTTGCACGATCAACCTCAATGCCAGATTTAGATATTTTATGACCAAGGACGATTCCTTCTTTTACCATGAAATGACACTTTTCCCAATTTAGTACTAAATTTGTTTCTTCGCACCTTGCTAACATTTTTGATAAATTAGTAAGGCAAGAGTCGAATGAATTTCCAAAAACGGAAAAATCATCCATGAAGACTTCCATGAAGTCCTTGCACATATCATGAAAGATTGCCGTCATGCATCTTTGAAATGTGGCCGGAGCATTGCACAGCCCGAAGGGCATTCTCCTATATGCAAATGTTCCGTAGGGGCATGTAAAAGTAGTTTTTTCCTGATCTTCTGGTGCTAAAGGGATTTGGAAGTACCCAAAGAATCCATCTAGGAAGCAGTAATACTCATTTCCAGAGAGTATTTCTAACATTTGATCGATGACTGGTAATGGAAAATGATCCTTCCGAGTGGCTTCATTTAGTTTTCTATAATCAATGCATACCCTCCATCCGGTGATTGTTCTGGTTGGAACAAGTTTGTTATTTTTGTTTGTTATTACGGTTACCCCCTCCCCTTTAGGAACACATGAATGGGGCTAACCCAAGGACTATCGAAAATGGCGTAAATTAGTCCGCTATCAAGTAGCTTGACTATCTCAGCTTTTACCACATCTTAAACCTTAGGATTGAGTCTTCGCTGTGGTTGTACTACTGGTTTAAAATTGTCTTCCATTAGAATTTTATGAGTATAAAATGAAGGACTTATGCCTTTGATATCGGCAACTTTCCATGCTAACGCAGCCTTGTGTTGCGTCAAAACCTTCAAAAGTGATTCTTTTTCATGGGTGTTTAATAAAGAGGAGATGATAACTGGAAATTCTTGGTTATTGTTCAAGAAGGCATATTCAATATGGGACAAAATTTCCTTAAGTTTAGGAGGCTGTTTTTCAGCTTCAATCGAATTGGTCGAGAATAGAGTTGGTCTAATTGGTTCCCAATTATCAGGGTAGGATGGTAGTCCTGATTTATCTAAATCTTTTGAGTCATCTTCCTCTTCTTCCCATAGATTGGAATTAATTTCTTGTTGGTAATTTATGATTGGTTGAAATAGGAATGAATCAAGAGTACTTGGAGGGAGAATTTCCTTGACAAGGTCTGAGACTACATTATCAATTAGATCAACAGTGAGACATTCGTCATCTTCAGTAGTGGAAAATTTCATTGATTTCTCAATGTCAAATGTTATTGTTTCATTTCCCACTTCGAAGGATATTTTCTTATTAAATACATCGATCATTGCATGAGTTGTGGCTAAGAATGGTCTACCAAGAATTATTGGAATTTTGTGATCTTCTTTCATATCTAGCACTACAAAATCCACAGGGAAAATAAATTTGTCAATTTTTACAATGACATTCTCAGCAATCCCCCTAGGATATTGGGTAGATTTATTTGCTAATTCGATACACATGCGGGTTGGTTTTAATTCACCAAGATCCAGCCTAGCGTACATAGAGTATGGCATAAGACTAATGCTGGCCCCAAGGTCAGCCAGAGCTTTGTCAATGCCTACTTTTCCTATTACACAAGGGATAGTGAAGCTTCCAGGATCTTTTTCTTTGAACGTAATTTTATTTAGGAGCACTGCAGAACACCTTTCGTTTAAAATTATTTTAGATGTTTCTTTTTTCCCTTTTCTGGCAAGAAGATCTTTCATAAATTTAGCATATTTGGGCATTTGCTCTAAAGCCTCAAAAAACAGGATGTTTATATTGAGTTGTTGAAGATTTTCAAAGAACTTTTTGAATTGTTCTTTTTCTTTTTCCTTTTTAAGTCGTCCAGGGAAAGGGATAGAGTGATCGGAAGATTCCATGGATTTCCTAGGATTATTGGACTCCTTTTCACCGTTCGTGATTGTGGTTTTCATTGTTAGCTCCTCTTGTGAAGTTGTTATATTTTTAAGAGGATTTTTAGAAGGTTTGTAATTTAGTCCGCTCCTAGTTGTTATGGCATTAGCCAATCCTCTTGGATTGGTTTCAGTAGAGCTCGGGAGACTTCCTATTTCTCTATCTTGTATTATTTTTGCGATTCTTCCTAAGTGATTTTCTATTTCCTTAATAGAGGAAGCTTGAGTTTTAAAGGTTTGTTCGCAAGTTTTCTTGATTCCCCAGACCATCTTTTCACTATCCTTATGCCTTAGTCGGGATTCTTTGATGAAATTGTGTAGAGTTTCTTCTAACTTTGAAATTCTTCCTTCCATTGGGGTTTCATAAATTTGTTGCGTCATTCTAACTTCTTTGGTCATTATATTACTCTATAATACATTTCACAAATGGTCGGTGGCACTGTAGCAGCTACAGTGCTTGCTACAGTGCTACAGTACCGGGCCAAAAACTAGCCCAAATTTTGGCCCAAACAATTTATTTTTTTTTACAAAACGGACCCTCAACTTTTAACTGTTTACGACTTTTTTACATAAATTTAAAAAAAATAAAATAAAAAAGGCCCCTCAAGTTTCTTTTATTCGCAACTTTTTTACATAAATTTTTTAAATAAAAAATATACGGACAGAAATGCTTCTGGACCACGAATAAAATGAGACCAGTATTGATATTTACCAAACCGAAACTTGCACAACAACAATGCAAAAAACTTAACTCCCGCGGCAACGCGCGGGGTAATTACCCCCTCGTTATTAAAATAGGTCAAAATGTCAAACGGATTTATATTAAAATAATAGTAAACTGTTGAAACTCCTTGTTTTCTGTTTTTATATTCCCTTCATTATACCATGAGAGAGAATGCGTGGATAATTCTTTGATAGCTTCCATTTATTTTGTTGGTGTCATTCGAGGAATTGGTCCCTTGAAGTCGAGCTTAAGCCTTGTTTTTGTGTCTAGTCCATGATAAAAGATTCTCAACTGTTCATGTTCATTTAGCTTGTGTTCGGGGCAGCTAAAAAGGGATTCTGTGAATCTTTCCCATGAACAGTGCAACGGCTCATTAAGTTTTTGTTTAAAGTTCCTAATCGATTCAATTTGTTTAATGATTTTGAGACAGGAAAGGACATATTAATTCAAGAAGGCTTGTTTGATACAATTCCCTAAGGTTTGTGATTGACCCTACGGTCAATCGTTTTTATCCATTTGTTTAGCTTTTTCCCTTTAAGGTGAAATGGAAAAGCCATTAACAAACCTGGTCTCTTCTTGCAACTTCGGGAGTTGAAAAGCACGATAATTTTTGTGATATTAGAGATGAGACATGCGGGTTTTCGTTATTTCTTCCGTAGAATAGGTTTTCTTTTAGTTCATCAATGCATTGTCCCCAGAATTCAAATTTTATATTTTCTTCGAATAAAGGTTTAACAATTCCCGGCCCACTGTCACTCCTGATTTTTGTCAGATATTTATTGACAGTAGACTCAGAATCATTGGCACTACTTATATCAAATTATAGTAAATTTAGCTCCCTGGCAGTGGCGCCAAAAACTTGATGCGTATTTTGTTTTAAATATATTTTGTTTAAGTTTTAAATTTATAAAACTCGATTACTGATACACGCACTAACAGGCAGAGAACCCGGTCGTATATAGTGCAGTAGCTTAGTAAATCCGAGGTCGTCCCAAGAGCTAAGGTTAAATAGTTTAATTTGATTGTTGTCACGATTAAAAATGGTTTTAAGATTAATTTAAAGAATTACGGAAAAGTAAATGCAATAAAATAAATAGATAAAAGATATCAGGGAGAAAGGCATGCTAACCTAACCATTTCATTATCAATGCTATGATTATATTTTCCTATGCAATGTTCAATTATAAGTTCCATTAGTGGTTCTAAAGTCGGCAGACCTGAATTTTCATTTAAGGTCGGTCCTATGCTTACTCTGCGATCCCACATTCCCCTACGATCACACGAGCATGGCATCCAAGCTTGTAGTGGTTAAACCCCAACTACCCTTAAGACCAATTTATAATTTAAACTGATTATTAACCCCCTCTGAAAGAGTTTTCATACTTTTTAAGTATTTAATGTGATAAAGGTGGTAATTTGGTTAATTCCTACACCAGGGATAGATGTCAAGCTACCATAGTTCCCCACTAATCCCAAGTTCAACATGGTAAGGCTAATATCAGGATTAATAAGATCTAAGCCACCCTCTATACTACCAAAACATGGGGATAAAATGAAAGGCTATAAGGATATCTAACAAAACCATAATTAAACAGGAAATCATAATTACAACACTAGTAACTACATGGTTAGGCCAACACTAGGAGTGCTTAGCCGCTCATAGTAACATCAATGCAAGAATTAATGAATAAAGACATGGATTGAATCATCATAATTCTTACAGAGAATGAAATGAACGATTGAATACAATAAGTATGCTAGTGGCTTCTCTCTTGGACCTTCAGGTGAAATGCTTCGAACCTTAGGGGTTTGATTCACCCCTTAGAGTTGTGTGTAAAGTGGTGGTGGTGAGTGATGCTGAATGAGCCGGATGAGGGCTCTATTTATAGGCTTCGAAAGGTTTACGGCATAACCCTTATGGGATGTTACGCCGTAATCTTGCTACACAATCCTCCCATCTTTTAGGCATAAAAGGGTGTTACGACGTAACCCTGTCACATATGTTACGCCGTAATGATGAGTCAGACACATCATCTCTAGTATATTTGAATGTTACGGCGTAATCTTGGAGACACTTTACGCCGTAAAGGGTGTGATGACTCATTTCTTCGTTGGAGTATGTTACGGCGTAATCCTTCGGGGATGTTACACTGTAAAGTGCCTTGGGCTCTTCACTTTGGTGCATTTCTTGTCCAAATCCTTTGTCTTTTGCTAAAATGCTCACTTGGTCCCTAAAAACTAATAATAAACAATTAAGTAACGTTTTCATACATAAATAACATATTTGTAAGCATTTTTATAGGGAATTTGATATTAAAATGTATTAACTATTTGATGTTATCAAATATCCCCCCACTTGACTTTTACTTGCCCTCAAGTAGAACCGTTTAGAATAATTCATAAAAAGATTTCCCCAATTTGACTAGAAGAAATAAATTTATAAGCTACTTAAGCTAGAAAACATCAAAGTCGAATACCTCACAAAAAAGGGATAAAAAACACTCAACTCTTATTACTAATCTAAGTGTTCAATTTCGGAGTGATCACTCAATTGCACAATCATAGTATATATTCTATCATAAGCTTGGAAAGTACACAAGTCTCCACCAACTAGAATTAGGGTCTAAACAGTCTTCAAGGCAACATGGGTGATATTTGGTTTATTAGGTGATATAAACGGTAAGGATAGACATGAGATACACTTAAAATGGTCGTTAAGATAAAAACACGAAACAAATAGTCTAAAATAAACTAAGGTTGTCATAACTAGCTCTTGTTCATCCAAGGTCCAAAAGTTTAAGTAAGAAAACCCGATCTTCGATAATGGGCTACTAGCTCCATTCTTAATACTTGTTGAGATGGCTTGGTGCAATAATGGGCTACTAGCTCCATATTTTTTTTGCACCATCTTTACATTTTTCTTAGCACATGGGTGACTTTTTAGTTTGCACCCTCTTTTCTTCATTTTCTTCATGATAAATATGCAAATGCTACAGGAGTTTATATCTTTAAATATTGCCCCTACAACATCCGATATTATACGCACATCCCCCCACTTGAGATAAACAATGTCGAAAGGGGGGTCTTTATAGATCATAAATGATTGGTCTTCTACGAATGCATAAAGTTTTTGTTCCCATGCCCCCGAACCATGGACTTAAATAGCCAGAGATTTCAACACAAAGAAAATAAAGACTACAGGGTAGGCTAAGGCAAAATGGTGTAACGAAACATATAGTGTTTAAACAGGAATGGCTTGACAAGGTGATCTAGGGGTATCTTGCACTAGTAGTGAGTGCAACTAGGGTTTTACACGGGGAGGTCAACAAGTCAGTGTGACAAGCCGATAAACATACACATATAGGCTTTTTGGATGATTTCCTAAGATGTTGCCTTCTTGAACAGTCTATTCCAACTAACCAATTAGGTCTTAACAAGATGTACATGCCGAGTTCTAAAGTCTACAATAGTACCGACACACTCATATATTTGGTGGATTTTATGTATAATAGATGAAAATGAAATATTAGGCTTAACCTCACCAAATTAATTGCAGGATAATAATGTGCTTGGCAAAGATTTATTTTAGTTTAGTAAGAAAAACATGTCAAAAATTTTAAATTGGCACCATTTTTCAAAGAAAACTATGAAATCAAAGGCAAATATAGGTCAAGTGGTAATTTTACTCCCATCCCCCGCACTTGTTTTGTATAATGTCCCTATTGTACAATTAAGGAAATGAAATAATGAAATAAGAGTAGAATTATAACAAAAGATTCCCCTGAGTGTCGTTCTCTTCTCCGAGTGATAATTGCAAGAGTTGACTTCGTACAAAGTGTCTATAGAACAACCTCGTTTCCCCTGAAATTACTAGACAACAAAGAGCATTAAATGTTCATGGATAAATATACACTACAAACTAACTCACTTTCGTAGGAATCACGGTTGCATTTAGCATATGCAACAAGCCTTTTAAACCACTTGGTGCCCCAAGTGGACGAGTGAAGTCTCGTGAGGGTTTCCAGGGAACACACCCACAAAGTTCATTTACTTGTACACGGTTTTGAAAAGGTTTCGAACTCATTTCAGGTTTTCAGAAAGAGATTACGGCGTAATCATGAGACTGGTTACGCCGTAATCATGTAGTTTATAAAAATTAAAAATTTAAATCAAGAAAGGTTACGGCGTAACTCATACGGGAGATTACACCATAAATAAATTTGTTATGGTGTAACTAATGAGGTTACGCCCAGACATAATCTTTTTACCACATGACAACGAGTCGAGGAGACCTCAAATTTCAATCTCTTATAGCGAGAACCTGCAAAATCAAGTGAGAAACCAATGAAACCAACTAAAATGCATGATGAAACATAAAAAAGATAGGCATGGGTACCCCCACGAAGTACTTGTTTTTATTTGAGTGTCTAGCTTGACTCTACTCTTATTTGCTAAGTAATAGGGTGTTCCTCCCCTTATTTGAAATCAAGTGCGAGTGAGAGTAGCAATGAATACCATGAGGGTGTAAATTTGCTACTGGGTAGGGAAATGATAAATTAAAACCATATTGCTGATGAGATTTCATTTCCATATTTGTCTTACCGGTTTCGTGTGATGATTGGCTTAATTGGTGTAGTAATTTCTGAATGAAGGTGTCAAAATCATATGTCTTAAAGAGCTCCTTTAAATCGTTAACAGGGTTACAATTTATCTTTTTAGAAACCCTGGTGTTATCAGCAAACTCCTCCCCGAACTCATTCAAATGATTATTCAAAATAGGATTAGTAGCCGATGCTACATAATCATCATCGGGTGGTGTGATGTTACCTGTCTGAGGAGTCAAAGGTTTCATTACATGATCTTGTAGAGGAATATCATAATTTGGTTCCTTTTTCCTTACAACTTTTGCCTTATTATTGACTAGTCCTGGTGGCATATATGGTTGCACCATTGGTTTAAGGTTTGGTAAAGTGTGTATGGAATGTGTGAGTATTTTCCTAAGCCTTTCTACATCCTCTACCGTAATATCACAACCGTCATTTATGTCTCATTCATCCTCCTCAATTTCCTGAGGAATTCCAATCGCGCAAATGGTTTTACGATTTCTGTAAGGGCTACATAGAAATTGCGCGGGTGGTACATAAGTTTGAACAACTGGTAAGTCACGAGGAACCAGATCCTTTACGTTTTCCTTACCCATGGTCGTTCTTTCCTTGACTTTTTCACCTGTATTAGTAAGGACTGTTTGGATTAATTGATAAGAGTTTTTCTCCAGGTTCTTTGTTGTAGTTTTAAGTGCCCTTATTTTAAGTCTGTGTTTTCGATGAATTTCCTAATCCATTTATTTTCTGTAGCCTGTTTTGTAATTGAGTCTTCGAAAAATTTGATGATGGTTTCCTCCAAGGATCTCATATACTTGTTCTGCTCAACTGCCTTGTCCTCTTTTTCGAGAGGGCACTCCATGGTTAGATGTGCCCCTTCACAATTCTTGAAACTTGCTTGAATAGCATGAATATTTTCTTTAGGTTTCTTAGTATCAACGTTATTCGGGTTATCGTTGATTCATTCCCTAGTGGTTGCTTCATCATACCAATTATGTGAATGTTCTGTCATGACTTGTATTGATATAAGGGCTTGAGTTGGTGTCATCAGAGGAATGAATCCTTTAGAGTCGTGCACTCTTCGGGTAGGGATGTCTAATCCAGTGTAGAAGATATGAACCTTCTGTTGGCAGTTCGGATCATGATGCGGACATTTAAACAGCAGATCATCGTACCTTTCCCAAGCATGATACAATGTCTCGTCCATCTCTTGTTTGAAATTGTGGATTATTTCTAATTTCTTGGTAGTTTTGAAAGGTGGACAATATTGCCTGATGAATGCTTTCTCAAGAAGATCCCATGTAGTGACTAACCCCACTGAAAGTCTGTTTATCAATCTCAAGGCTGGCCCCTTGAGTGTAATTAGGAACACTCTAAGCATAACGACATCGTGAGTGACGCCATGGAAGTGGAAAAGATCTGCGATATCTAATACCCCCCGCATGTGTTCGTGTGCATCCTCATCATCGGTACCTTTGAAGAATTTTCGTCTTAGTTCCCTCATAAAGTTGCTATTGATCTCGAACTTGACGTCATTTCTGATCTTGGATTTCACCATGCCTGGTCTAATGTTGTTTTGGACCCAAGCTATGTATTGCTCCATGGTGAGCGTGTTGATATCAATGTCGTTTTCCATATTTAATAATAAGACTAGTAGAACATACTTACAAAAGAATTCGAAAAATAATATATACAAAAATTCAAATTATAACTAATTTTAGCTCCTCAGCAGCGGTGCTAAAAACTTGATGCGTATTTTGCTTTAAATATATTTTTACCAATTTCTAAATTTATAAAACTAGATTACCGATACACGCACTAACGGGCAGAGAACCCGGTCGTATATAGTGCAGTAGCTTGGTAAATCCGAGGTCGTCTCAAGAGCTAAGGTTAAATAGTTCTAATTTGATTATTGTCACGTTTTAAAATGGTTTGAAGATTGATTTTAAGAATTACAGAAAAGTAAATGCAATAAAATAAATAAATAGAAGATATCCGGGAGAAAGGCGTACTAACCTAACCATTTCATTACCAATACTAGGATTACATTTTCTTGTCCAATGTTCAATTATAAGTTTCATTAGTGGTTCTAAAGTCGACATACCCGAATTTTCATTTAAGGTCGGTCCTATGCTTACTCTGTGATCCCACATTCCCCTACGATCACACGAGCAGAGCATCCAAGCTTGCAGTGGTTAAACCCCAACTACCCTTAAGACTAATCTATAATCTAAACCGATTATTAACCCTCTATGAAAGAGTTCCCATACTTTTAAGTATTTAATGTGACAAAGGCGGTAATTTGGTTAATTCCTACACTAGGGATAGATGTCAAGCTACCCTAGTACCCCACTAATCCCAAGTTCAACATGATAAGTCTAATATCATGATTAATAAGATCTAAGCCACCCTCTATACTACCAAAACATGAGGATCAAATGAAAGGCTAAAAGGATATCTAACAGAACCATAATTAAACAGGAAATCATAATCACAACATTAGTAACAACATGGTTAGGCCAGCACTAGGAGTGCTTAGCCGCTCATAGAAACAACAATGCAAGAATTAATGAATAAAGACATGGATTGAATCATCATAATTCTTACAGAGAATGAAATGAACGATTGAATACAATAAGTATGCTAGTGGCTTCTCCCTTAGACCTTCAGATGAAATGATTCGAACCTTAGGGGTTTGGTTCACCCCTTAGAACTATGTATGAAGTGGTGGTGGTGAGTGATGGTGAATGAGCCGGATAAGGGCTCTATTTATAGGCTTCGAAAGGTTTACGACGTAATCCTTATAGGATGTTATGCCGTAATCTTGCTACGTAATCCTCCCTTCTTTTAGTCATAAAAGGGTGTTACGGCGTAACCCTATCACATATGTTATGCCGTAATGCTGAGTCAGGCACATCATCTCTAGTATATTTAAATGTTGCGGCGTAATCTTAGAGACACTTTACGCCGTAAAGGGTGTGATGACTCATTTCTTCATTGGAGTATGTTACGGCGTAATCCTTTGGGGATGTTACGCCGTAAAGTGCCTTGGGCTCTTCACTTTGGTGCATTTCTTGTCCAAATCCCTTGTCTTTTGCTAAAATGCTCACTTGGTCCCTGAAAACTAATAATAAACAATTAAGTAACATTTTCATACATAAATAACATATTTGTAAGCATTTTTATAGGGAATTTGATATTAAAATGTATTAACTATATGATGTTATCATGTCTTCTGCATCATCCGTAGTTACCTACACATCTGTCTATAATGATTCCGAACCATGGAGATTCTACTGGGTATCTAATGAGGAGCCATCTGACGTAGGTTCTCCAGGAGTCATCTTATATGGATACGATGGACTCCCTATGCATCCGGTAGCCCCACCATCTCTGGACTATGTGCCTGGACCTGAGCACCCACCATCTCTTAATTACGTGCCCGGTCCTGAGCACCCACCTTCGTAGTTTACGTACCTGAGCCTGAGTACCCAGAGTACTTAGTGCCATCTGATGTCGAGGTACCTATGGAGGATCAGCCTCTACTAGATGATGCTTCACCTACAGCCCTATCCTCGGGTTATGTGGCTGACTTCGATCCGGATAAGGATCTGGAGGAGGACCCCGAGGAGGATCATGCTAATTATCCTGCTGATGGAGGGGATGGTGATGATGAGTCCTTCGATGATGATGATGATGCTGATGACGAGGATGATGACGAGGAGGAGGAGGAGCACCTAACTCTGGCTGACTCTTCTGCGGTACCTGTTGTTGACCTTGTTCCCTCAGCTAGGGATACAGAGGCATTTGAGACTGATGAGTCTGCACCTACACCACCATCACCCAGATCACCTCAGATTGTTGTACCACTCTTCTAGACTCGACTCCATAGGGCACGAAAAACGGTCAGATCCCAGACACTTATACCATTTCCATCTAAGTCAGAGGTTGCTAGACTTCTTGCCTTACCTACTCCACTTACTCTATTATTATCTCCACTACCTCATATTTCGTCACCACCACTACATGTATCATCTTCACCATTACCTCTACCATCACCTATTGTTGATAGTCCTACTTATGCTGAGGCATCGCTAGGCTATAAAGCAGTTAGGATTAAGATGAGAGCTGCATCACCACCCTTATTACTTCCATCTACTTCTTATAGGACTGATATTCTCGAGGCTGAGATGCCGCCTCGGAAGAGAGCTTGCTTTACTACCCTCGCTTCTGGATACGAGGTCGGGGAGAGTTCAACAGCTGGTGCTGCTAGACAGCATAGTTTGGATATTGCTGTTATGGATGCCACCGTTGGATGCCCTATGTCTAGAGAGGTTGGTTATGGGATTATAGACACTTAGGATGAGATAGTTAAGGCTATGTAGGAGATAGCACCGACCACCTTGGAGGGGGTCAACCAGAGAGTGACAAAGCTTGCTACTACTATTAGGTAAGACACTGATGAGTTTTATGTGCGATTCGAGGATGCACAGGACGACCGAGCTTTTCTGAGAGCCCAAGTCAACACACTGTTCAAAGATAGGCCATATCATCGTCACACATCTATGCTTTTGGATAGAGAGGCGACGTATGCTCGTAGGCCATGAACTGGTTCTGAGGACATGAGTACAGCTATAGAGGCCCAAGTCAGGACACTAGAGGCACAGGTTGCGACATTGATGGCCCAGACTTCATCACTTTAGACTCAGTTGACTACAACACTTGGACGTATTCAGAAACTAAAGACTAAAGATCTAGAGCCTCAGGATGAGCCTGCTGAGGCTGGTAGCAGCTGTTAGTCTTGCATCATTTATAGCTATCCTATATAGCCTATTAAGTTTTTATAGGTTACTCCCAGCTAGTAAGCTGTAGGGATTTTTGTTTTATCTTTTTAGCTATCATTGTATGACATGCTAAGTATTATGGGTGACCCCCAATTAGCATTGCCTTAGGACCATATTTTTCATTTTGTATCTCATGTACTGGTCAATTATAACCAGGGATTTTCATGTATGTTATCGAATTTATTATGAATGAATGTCGATCTATTTATATCATTGTTGATTTTACTTCAGTTGTATATTTCACTGTGTGTTGTGATCTCATTTTATTTATGTTGCATATGTCATGTCGCGATTATGATTTTATGAAATCTAACGTGTGTTGTATTTTCTTGTGATTTTGAAAAAAATAGCACCAAAGAGAAGAACCACCACGATATCAACCACCACCACACCTATGATCGATGCTCAGATTAAGGCACTAATAGCCTGAGGCGTTGCTGATGCATTGGCAGAACGTGACGCAGACAGAAGCAGAAATGGCGATGACAACCATGATTCAGGAACTAGCAGAAGAAGACAGGTGTCTACTGTTCGTGAGTGCACTTACACTGATTTCCTGAAGTGCCAACCTTTGAATTTCAAAGGCACTGAAGGGGTTGTCGGTCTGACCCAATGGTTAGAAAAGATGGAATCTGTTTTCCATATCAGCAACTGCACTGTCGCATGTCAGGTCAAGTTTGCATCTTGTACTCTTCAAGGAAATGCCTTGACGTGGTGGAACTCCTACGTTAGGACTGTCGGACATAATGTTGCATATGCAATGCCATGGAAAACTTTAAAAAAGATGATGACCGATAAATACTGCCCAAGGGGTGAGATCAAAAAGCTGGAAACTAAAATGTAGAACTTAAAGGTAAAAGGTACCAATGTGTTGAGTTATAACCAACGTTTTCAAGAGCTGGCATTAATGTGCGATAGGATGTTTCCCGAGGAATCGGATGAAGTTTAAAAGTATGTTGGTGGTCTTCCCAACATGATTCATGAAAGTGTGAAGCTATCTAAGCCCAAGACAATGCAGGAGGCAATTGAGTTTGTAACTGAACTGATGGATCAAAAGATCCTCACTCTTGCTGAACGTCAAGCAGAAAACAAGTGAAAGTTTGATGGCACTTCAAGGAACAATCAAAACCAACAGCATCCTTTCAAAAGGCATAATGTGGCACGGGCTTACACTGCTGGGTGGTATGTGCTTAATTACACATACCATTTTCCATTAAAAACGGACTTAAATGACTAAAAAATGTACCAAAAATACATTGTATTTGTATGTTTTGCATTTGAATTGTGCAGGAAACGGATATTCAAGAAAAGGACGAAAAATAAAGCAAAAACGACAAAACCAAGCACGGGATGGAAAAGACAAAGTCAAATCGAAGCCAAAGTCAGTCAAAGTCAGAAAGTCAACCCAGACAAAGTCAAAAGTCAACCAAGTCACGAAAATACAACTTGAGGGACTAAAATTGCCAAACCTCAAGTTGTATTACAAGAATAAAAAGACAAGGGCTGAATTTGGAAATTAGGGGAAGTATAACTTGAGGGGCCAAAGCTGCCAACTTATCCAAAGCCATTTTTTCCCGCTCAACAAAACCCCAGATACAACTCACGGGTGTCTTTCCACCCTTTTACCCTGTGAACCATTCA
This sequence comes from Tanacetum coccineum, assembly GCA_026074375.1. NCBI lineage: Eukaryota > Viridiplantae > Streptophyta > Magnoliopsida > Asterales > Asteraceae > Tanacetum > Tanacetum coccineum. Next base: position 28 of record BQNB010038530.1, on the reverse strand, counting down.
ACCCCCTGGATAAAACATTTCCCCCTCC
>BQNB010038529.1:34078-48688 GCA_026074375.1 Tanacetum coccineum | reverse complement strand
AAACTAATTGTGGTCTAAACCGGGTTTACTTTATGTGAATAAGACATTAATTTATTTGTCACCAATAATAATAATAAAATCCTTAGAGGAAATTAGGAATAAGAGAGGAAAAGTAAGTATGCAATTAGTTTTTATGAGTAGTGTTAGCATCATAACTTGTATTTTGCAATGATCTTGTTTTTAAGCTTGGCTTGGAGATGTGAAAGTCGGGGACGATAAATTTATCCATTTGGACACAATTGTGCTTTTTGTTCCGTGATCCTCAAAGTTATCAATGAATAATGAAAGCATTATATTATGTCACACAAAAATAAGTTGTAGGATATAAATCATAAAAATGGAAAAAGTTTTGAAAAATAAGGAAATTGGGTGTTTTAAAATTTGTGATTTCTAAACTCTCCCCGTAAAAGACTTTGCTACTTTTCAAAGGATTAGTTTGGGGAGGTTTTGAGGTATTTGGTTTTAGAGCATATAATATTGCGTGAGGACACGGCAATCACTTAGTTTGGGGAATTTTGATATGTGAGAAATCACATATCCTTTTTATATCACAAATGTCCTTTAAATGAACAACATGTGCAAATTATGCTTGTATATTGCTAGTTTTGTCATTTGTGATGTGTAGGTACGGATATTGCAAAAATCACAAGAAAATGGTCAAAACCGGATAAACACAGACATAGGAATGGAAAGAGTGCACAAGAGCCGGAAGTTTTCTAGCAAAGGTCATCAAAAGTCAACCCTTGGTCAGCCCACAAAATGCCAAAACCTTCAAAATACCCAAATAACCCTTAATGTTAAATCCATTTTCATCAAAAACCCTAAATTGATAACACCGTTAGGCCTTTACTAATTTAGAACTAACGGTCGTTAACTATTTATACTATAAATCCCTTAAACCCCTTAACCGGCCCAACCCTTTTAATAAAACCATGGCCCAAACCCTTTACCCGAGCCCAGGTCAACCACCCAAACTCCCGGGTCAAACAAACGATATAAAAAGAGGAAAAGGGCGCGGGAAATTTTGTTGTTACTATTCATCTTCATCTCCGTTTTACCCTGCATCAAAAACAAAGGGTAAAATTCAATTAAGAGCGTGGAACAAAGATTCGAGTACTATGCTACACGCTGGCAAGCGAAACGTCACCAAAGGGTTTTGATTGGTCAAGATGACTCAAGGAATGACACGCGGGTTTTCAAAGAAACACACCAAAAAGGGGAATATTGCACTAAAAACAATGTAAAAGAAGTACAAGGCCTCTGACACAAGGAATGCCACGCTGGCAATCCGTGTGATCACATCTTTGATCCAACGGTGAAGGCAGGGTATCCAATGATTAGAGAGATTCAAGGGCCAAGATCAAGGATAAAGGGAGCGTGCTTTAGGACCTAGAAGCTTCACTCAGCCCTTATAAATAGAGCTCATCTCCTCACACATATGGAGTTCTTTTTCAGTTAGTTTTTAGTAGCTTAATATAGTTTTTAGCTTATGTAGTTTTCATTTAAATGTAATTTTAATTCTGTTTTCAGTCTTTGTAATCTCTATTTCAAGTATTGTAATCAGCTTTTAAATCAATGAAATCCTAGTTTTAATTACAAGTTCTGTTTTTACTCATTATGCTCTAATATTCCAAAAAGCTCTTATAAACTATTTTCATAAGCTCTTATTACTCTTAAGCTACTAAAAGCTCATCATGAACTTGAAAACTCAATGGAATTGGATGGCTGCTAAGAGTTTTCAAGTTGGTAATAGTGCTTGAGGGTCAAGCCTTAGGATTAGACTAGGTATTGGAATTAAGCTTAAGCTATAAGCTTAAGCTAGTTGTTTAAGCTCTATTAAGAGCAATTACCTTTGTTTAGCTGAGGTGTGAGGTACACTTCTCTTTAAATTTTTAGTTTTACCTTATTTTTTATGTTTTAGCTTATTTCTGCATATTAGCTTAAAAGTTGTTTATTTATTGCTTATTTCTGTTTAATCCTCCTTAATATTTATAGTTGTAAGATTTTCTATGTTGGGTCAATATATAGCTTAAATCTTTGTTTGCATATTTCTGTACTTAAATCAGTGAAAAAAACAAAAATATCTAGCTGTAGCTTTTAGCTTATTGCTCTCGGCCTTATTGTCTGCTTTAGATTGCAATAGGTTTGTTTTATGAGTCTATTTTGACATCTGGTATTGTAAAATTATATCTTAATAAATTTATTTTCATAAACAAAAAAATGAGGTTAAGGATTTAAAGGGTGTGTTTGCCTTTCTTATGGCAGTTTTAACTAAATTTAGTACTGTCATAATCTCTTATGGTCTTTTTAAATCAATCAAATACTTAAGTTTGAGTTTATGAAGCTAAGTTTAAGGCCACTCTATAGGTTTTTATTTGATTAAGTGATCATGTATTGCTCTTTGTTATGTTAGCGTTAGATCATGCTCATAAGGATTTCTAGCTTAAGTTTGTTCTAGTTAGATTCATTACTCATTTTGTTTTAGCTTTATTGTTTTAAAGTTGTAGAAGCAAGTACTTTAGCCTGCATTTGTTAGTTTATAGATTTGGTTATTTAGTGGTCATTTGCCTTCAGCTAGAGAAAATAAAATTAGTCATTTTTCTTCTCACGCGTAAAATCAGCAGGTAAAAATAGTTTTTAGGAATTTCAAATTTTGTTCACAAGTAGATTTTAAGTAAATAGTTAGATCTGTTTCACTTAGTTTGCTTTTAAAAGTTCATTAAGTCATCAGTTTTTAAGCTTAAATTAGATTTCTGATTCTTTCTTCAACAATCCATAAGTAAGGTAAAATTTCATAATACAACTTTTTATTTTTTTTTCATAAGCTTTTTGAGTTAAGCATTAGAGTTTATTAATTAATTTTTAAGTGGTTTTAAGTAGCTTTTAGGTCAAAGTTTTAAGTGGTATAAGCCAAAAGTCCATAAGGATCTTTTAGCTTTTATTGAAAGGATAAGCCTAAACTCCTTAAGGGGATGTTTGGTTAGAGTTTCACAAAAATGCTATTTGAAATTTTTAGCTTTTGTTAGTATTTTATAGCTTAATCCTAGTTTAGAATCTGTTAGATTACGATTAGTTATAATTTGTGTTTATAGATTATTAGGGAAAAGTATTGCTTATTTTCAAATTTTCTTTTAAAAGACCAAAAAATTCATTAGTTAAAAGTTAAAAGTAGTCTTTTTCCTGTAGCACTTTTCAATGCTTATTGATTTTCTAAATAAATTTTGTTTGTAGTTTTTGTAGTTTTTGGCTAGTCTTTCTTTAAGTGGTTATAAGCTAGACAAGCTCCTATATAGGTTCCTATAGTTTTTAAAAGTTGTTTTAAGAAGCCTATAGGGTAGGGTTTAAGCTAGTATAGTTCAATAAGCCATAAAGATACATTAGCTTATAGGGAAATAAGCTTAAAATTGCCTTAAGGACTATTTGGTCATCAGTTTGAACCAAATAGCTTATTTGAGATTTTTAGCTTATAGTTTGTAGTGTTTGCTTAATGTCTGTTTAAACTTGCTTACTAGATTAATATTTAGTTATTCATTAGCTTAATAGGTCAATAGTTAGCTTATTTTCTAGTTTTTAGAAAAGTTGTTTTCACAAAAAGAATTCATATTTAACTGTTTTAAAAGTTTGCTTTTAAAAGTTTTGAAAAAAAAGGGGAAGAAGGGAAATCGTGGGTGAGCAAGGCTCGAACCCACGACCTCAACCTTCCTCAACCCTTTATAAACGCCTCACAACACACACACTCAACCAACGTGCCCTGGGGTCTTTTTCGGTTTAGGATTGCAATATTAATCATTTATATACGTTTTAGTTCTTTTAGCTTATTAGGAGTTTTTAGCTTATTTCACAGCTTATTCGATAAGCTGTTTTCACCAACTTATTTTTCTTAGATTCTACATTGTTCAAGCTATTTTTCGTAATTTTTCCAGTTTTTTTATAAATAGTTTAGTATTTTTAAACATTTAATTTTGTTAAAATCGTTTTTAATTCATAAAAAATTATAAAAAAGTCAAAAAAATATAATTTTTTTAGAAAATTTTCTTTTAACATTTAGAACCTAGGAAAATTAGATTTGCTTTCGTAGGACTTAAATTGCAAAATCTTGTTTTTTAAAGAACGGGATTGAATCCCGTTCATATTTTTAGTGATTTTTAGCTTAAAACTCTTTCGTTTTTGGTCTAGTTTTCTTTGCCCTAGCTTTTTAGTCAATTAAATCTTATAAAAACCAAAAAGATCATTTTAGGACTTAATTTTGATAATTTAGGGTTTTTAGGTCCCGTTTAGGATTCCCGAATTGCATTTTTAGTTAAAATTTAATTTCCCGTTATTGTAGTTAGGTTTAATTGTCCCTTTATTTGCTCACTATTAGGATTTTAGAAAACAAATCATCTTCGAACCAATTCAAATCATTGTCCAAATAACAAGCGAGTTCTCAATTTCATAAGTCTTTGGGAAAACGACCCGGTAATCACTTACCGGTTTCTTACGTAGAATATTTTCGTGTGATTTTTCTTACTTCCTTTGTCCTCAAGGGTAGTTTTGGAATTTCATTATTGTTATATTATTATACGTATTAAAACTATACACACCAAGTTTTTGGCGCCGTTGCCGGGGAATTGTGATTAAGATTCCTTCGTTTGTAGTTTGTCGATCGTGATTTGGAGAACCTTTCGTCTTCGAAAGTTACGCTTTTAAGGAAACAAAAAAATACAAAAAAAAATTAAAAATATAAAAAGTAAAAAATATTTTTCTTTTCTTTTTAGTATAAGTAGTCAGATATAAGAAAACGACTTAAATGGTCGTTTGAAATAGTTTTCATTTGATGTCATTACAAAAGATCAGTGTTTTCCGTTAGGTTCCTATAGTTTTGTTAAAATGACTTAATATTTTATAAGGCCAAATGTTTCATTGAATTTAAGAATTCAGAATTCCTCTATAGATATCCGTCACGGTCTCTCATTCCAAGGCTTAATAACCTCAGCACCTGATGATTAAATCTGTTTAAAACATTCAACTAAAAATTGATTGAGTGGAATTCTTAGGTGTAACAGAAATAGTTGTGGACCACAAGATTTAAGTAGTAGTGACTATTATCAATTCGTGTCGGTCAACAATTTTTGTATGATTGCCCTAAGCTCATAGACACCGAACCTTAACGTATAAACTGTGTAAACAAACCAGCACCGAGGGTTTGTGCCCCAAACACGGTATACTGTTTTTACGAAAACATCCTATTAGAATATTCTTAATACAGATGTTTCCAAACATCCTTCTACGAATTTTCTTTAAATGTTAAATGCGGTCAATGGTCAACTTAGAAACCAAAGACCCAGACGGGGGATGGTCATAAAGTCCCGATATGTAATCTAATCCATAACTAGCGTATACCAGCAAGGTAAATTATCGGTCATGTATACAGGGGGGACTTAAATGGCAATATGATTACTTAGGCAATTATTGTAATAAGGATCTATAGCATACAGTTTTGAAAACTCTTGTGTCCAAAGAAGTCAAGCATGTAATCTCCCCCGAATTTAATAAAACAAGTAGTAGAAAAAGGGGCATTTGATATCACCTGACGTGAATTGGTAATCAACAAGTATTCACAATATTAGAAAAATGTGGTCCCGCTTACGATCGAATGCAATACTATATCCAATTTAGGTATGTATAATGTACTAAACCTTTAATTAATATAGGTCGTAAGGTCATCTTACTATCGTTCGGGCTATCATAATTAAGAGGTCATGTAGTAGACGTATTGGGAGCTAGGATCTCCTTTAAATTATAAATCCAACGACTCGTCGATACGCACCTACGAGAGGCCTTCTTATTGAAACTCCCTAGTATTATAGTACTTTGTTTAACTAAAACCACATATAATTCTATTTACGCTACGATCTACCATTCTAATCAGTTGTTTAGTGAAATCATATTTTTAAAGTAAAATCGTTTTTAAGTATCTTTAGTATAAACTGCGTAACTTTCTCGTTTTTAGTCCATGTTTCTTTCGTTTTCTTACGTCACGCCTTCGTATTAAGACGAGTTATTCTATAAATATAACATTTAAACAATTTTGGATCTACTTGTGACAGTAAACTTTTACTGTTCACACCAGACTTAATTTAAAAATTATCGTTTTTATGTTTGTCGAAAACTCTGTAAATGTGTATCTTATTCGTTATTGCTACGTTTTTAGCGATTCTTTCAAACACATCTTCGTTTTTAAAGCTCTATAATATAAATGATGTTTCATAAATAAAAGTTCCCTGATGAACCGTAAAACTTTTTATAAATTTTATGTTTTATAAAAGTTTAAATTAAGTATAACTTAAATTAGCGTATCTCCTTCGTTTTAAAATCGGTTTTTCAGAGTTTTTACATGCCCACGATCCTTGTGACATGTCGTATTTTATAAAAATATAAAATAAATACTTTAATTTCGTATTTCAACAGCCCATAAATAATTTTTGATATAATGTGTTTCAAAAATCGTTTTTAAACTTTTAGTTTAACCACTTTGTACAAGTCATTACAACAATTATTTATATGTATTATATCTTAGGGCTCTTAGTCCATAACTTATTCAAACCACATAACACATGAATAGGTGTACAAAAATTATAATCACATGCGGTAAATATGTTTACATGTTTAAGTAACTTATTGGTCGATTTTCACTACATAGAACTTATATACACATAAAATGATAAATGTAAAGACATAAAGGGTTTTAGATAACCTTATGGTGATGAATGATGATGAGAAATATAATCTAAACTTGTTTAGATTTTTAAACAAAGCTTGCAAGTTAGAAACCTTAATTTCTCCAAGAAAACCCTAATTCACTTTCTTTGCTTCAACACTTGAAAATACTTAACCGAACCTTCAACTTCTTATTAGGTCTTCTAGATATGTTGTGTGTGTGCTTGTATAAGTGGTAAAAAAATTTATATGGGTTGTATGTATTGAGGGTTTTGAGCCGTGAGCTAGGGAGGAGGAAAAGAGAGTATTTGTTTGATTTGCTAAGTGAAATGAAGAGTGTATGTGTTTATCAACTAGTATGCAAGTATATATACCACAAGACTAGTCCAAGAGACACAATGAGGGTCTTAAGGATGTCCATGGTCTTGGTCTTTGGTCAAAACTTGGAGACTAAGGGTTGTTGGCTCTCCTAAATGTGACATAATCTCATGGAAAATTAAGGAGTGGTTGTTTTTAAAACTAGATATTTTTGTATCATCTCTATATATTGGTTATAACATGCATATGTATTGATCACTATTTTTGTGATTTTTTTGAGTTATTTTGGGTATAAAGTGAGTATTTGTTGGAAGCGTAGGAAAGTTTTAGTGCTATTACGGGGTAATGATCTAAATGTATATGTATTGCGAAACGTAAACTTTTTACGCAACCCAATAAAAATAATTATAAAAAGTTTATTATTACTTCGATAAAAACTAATATATTGCTTGCTGACGATAGCCTTTTATTCGTTTTGGTGTCCGTTTTACGTTTAATTTATGATTTTTTGCTTCGCGATTTAACTTAATCTATTATTTTTAAAAGGAACTGCGTAGCGAGGAAAAAAATAAATAGTGTAATTATTATATGTCGTACTCTTGATCAATAATGGATTGTTACATTCATTCCCTGTTGTAAATGAGCTGTCTCAATGGCTCATGTTGCGACACTAGACGAAAGTACGGGTTCAGAGGAAAAAGATGCGGATATTTCTTCCGCGAATAATGTTGCTGAAAGAGGTGTAGGATTATTTTTACTATATTATTATTATTATTATTATTATTTTTGTTTTTTTTTTTTAACACGTGTCCGAACGGTCGGTGAAACAGTAACCCCCCAACGGTTACTTCCCTTTTATTCAAAATTTTCTCCTCCATCTTCTCCATACAACATTAATCTTTCTCTCTTTCATTTTTCTCTTGTATCCAATCCGTCAAAAATGGTGTACATCATCACGATCTGGCGGATGGCCGACCCAATGGATGTATCCAATGAAATGGGCCCCCCCCAACTTCGGGGGGATTTTTTTTTATTTTTTTTCCTTGCCTACTTCCCATAGACAGAAAGGATTTTCAGAAATTTGACCTTTATTCTAGAATTCTCTGTGCCCCTCAATCGATATTGCAATCGGATGTAGATTCTCTTCTTGGAGGAATAGATATGTTGGGTCGAGGGTTTTTGTTATAAAACTAGTATTTCCTTTATGTTCTTTGTAAATCTTATTTCTAAGATAATAAATGGATGTTGTGGCAATAAATCTTTTTTTTACTTTTATTTATGCCTTTCGATAATTTCGTTTGGTAACTCATTTGCATTTCCCTTCTAAATTGATTTAACTTAGGTGTTTTAAGATTTGTGATGTTGGTTTAATATTTATTGTTGCGACCAAGGCTCGGTTCCTAGTGGGCTTATTGTTCCCTTCAGCTTAACGTGTCAGTTGTAACACTTTTTTTTATGTCGACTTGATGTCGACTTTATATAGTAAGGTGGAGTGAAGGTCTGCTTAGTTGCTACGGTTACTCAGAGGCGATAATGATAGATCAATGCTTTTCTAGCTTATCGAAGTCCTACGAAATACTGAGTAAGGATAAAAACACCGAGGAGACGTATTATATCTTGAGAGATTGCTTTTGATGACACTACCCAAATCACATACTCCGAGGTGTAAATTCGATCATGAACCCAAATGCATTAAGGATGAATCCCGTAATTTGAAACTTTGAACAATATGTGATAAAACATTTGAGATCTTTTGGATTTAACGAGAAAACTTGTTTCTCCATCCATGGTGAGATTATCACTAAGGACCCTCAATTATCTTATCTCACAATTTTGTCCAAATCATTTTTACTCCATCATTTGAACTTTCTTTATCTCCAATCCGGGAGTGAAGACACCGATTTTTGACCCCGCATCTTTCGCTTTTTTACATTTTTCCTTCTCAAGAGCCCGGTGCAGTTAAAATGTTCAATGGAATTTTGTTTTTCCACTTTGTTTCATCCCCAAGTACGAATGAATATTGGGGGATCGAGGCAAGCTATGTGACTCTGTTACCAAAAACAAAAGCGCACCGTAGGAAGGTCACCCCATGCTTAATCTTCTAACTTCTTTCTTATCTCTAATTTGATGGAGAGGAGGCTTTACTCTCTGATCTCGTTTGTTGTGGCTATTATTGATTGCAGGATACCCTAAAAATTTTCTGATACTCTCGTGTTCGTGATTGTCCCGGTTTCACTCGAGCTTCCTAGCCTTTGCTGCAAAGTTTGGGGGAAATCTGTGATATCCAAAAATTATCAATCGACTAACATTTATCTTTCTAGCATACTTGATAAACGGCTTGAGATTTTTGTGTTACTTTCTTCATGACTAGATTATGCATTTGACTTTTTGAGTTCTAGTATGGAGTTTTTAAGTCTTAGGCTAGGAAACATTGAGGACAATGTTATTAAGTATTTAGTATGGGGATAGTAAATCTTCTATATGATCGTACCTACCTTTGCCCGTTGTCCAGCTACCCCATTTTCCCACAAAAATTTTAAATTTTTAAGTCTTAATATCTAGTTTATTTTGCATTAAATATATATATATATATATATATATATATAGTTAGTTAGTTAGTTAGTTGAATAAATAAAAAATAGTTGACACGAATGTAGCATTTCGTTGTTGTAAAATAAAAAGTAAAATTTGACCCCACCGATTTTTATATCTTAGCTTTCTCCTTACAATAAAAAGATTGAATTTTTTCTAATTTTTATACAAGATGCAATAAAACGCAAGTCTAGCTTTAAAAAGTCAATACTTTTGCAAGTTCTCATAATTGATATTTAAATATGTAAAAAGTGGGATCGATTATTAGAGTTTAGATTGTTTGCCAGCTATTGTGACTTGTTAAAGTGTCGATCTATAATTCATTAAGGCAAAGTAATCCACGGTCTTCTTTCTTAAAATTTAAATTGTGAAGAACAAGAGATCGATGGATTAGAGTATAAGTTATTATTGCTAAACATAATGAATATGTGGATTTCTTAAGGCTCATGAGATTTAATTGTGGCTTTACTCCAAAAGCTTGTTACACCGTTATATAATAGTTGACTAATAAAGTTCTTTGTTTTTGCAATTCTTAGTTTAGATCCTTTCGTAGAAAGTCCATCTGGTGAAATTAAGGTACACATCGAGGTTTTGTCAGTGTTGTGGGGAAATAGACTCCTGGACCATGGTCGGCTCGCATACCGATGTGGCAGTTGTTAAAATTTAGTCTTAGTTCAAACTTATACTTGAATTTTTCAAAAAGAAGTTTTCTCTATTTAAAGTAATATAAAAAAATAAAAATATATATATATATAATAAATATAAACTGTGGGCTGACAAAAGTTTGTTGTATCTTGTCGGCTCACAACCGATGTTACAGCCTTCTAAAGAAAGCCCATAGTAAGAATAAAAATCCGAGACTGATAAAAGTTTGCTGCATCTTGCCGGCTCACAACCGATGTTGCAGCCTTCTAAAAGGTCGATGGTTACAATTGCATCAATGTTATAATATTAAGTGTGAATTAATAAATACATCTCTTTTCGTTAAATTTAAATATGCTTTTAAACTTTGACTATTCTATTCTAAATAAGTTATGTGTATACGGGAAGCCTAAGAGTTTTTGATACCTAAGGTCTGTGAGTCCCGATACTAGTCTCTGTGGGGTGTCAAAAGCCTGGTCACTTAGCCGCAAGGTTGGGATGTGCCGAGACGAAAGTCGCTAAATGGGATGATCTCGCCTTCAAATTCATTATTCTCGGGTGGAACGTGAAGCATAGAATTTTGCAAAAAAGTTGATTCATGATTGAAATTCAAAATAGCACATTCACCTAAGATATAATAATTGTCGGGAGTGAAAAGTTCACAAGTTGCAAATATGAGTAGTGTTAGCATCTTAACTGATATTTAGCGGTGATTTCGTTTTAAGCTTGGTTTGGAGCAAGTGAAAAGTCAGGGATGATGAATTTATCCTTTTTGGGGCATTCTCGGATCGAAATGCATCTTGTTCTATGATCCCTAACAGTTATGGAAATAACAAAAGTCGGAATATTCTAGGTAGTTGCTAAAAAAAATGGAAAAAGTTTTGAAAAATAGGAAAATAAGGTGTTTTATAACTTGTGATTTCTTAACTCTCCCCACGAAAGACTTTACTACTTCTTAAAGGATTAGTTTGGGGAGGTTTTGAGGTATTTGGTTTTAGAGCATATAACATTGCGTGAGGACACGACAATCACTTAGTTTGGGGAATTTTGATATGTGAGAATTCACATATCTTTATTATACCAAAAATGGCCCTTAAATGATCAAAAATGTGCAAAAATATGCTTGTATTTGTGTATTTTGTTGTTTGTGAATGTGTAGGTACGGATAATGCAAAAATAACAAGAAAACGGTCAAAACCGGACAAACCCGGACACGGGAACGGATAGAGTGCACAAGAGCTGAAAGTTTCTAGCAAAAGGTCATCAAAAGTCAACCCTTGGTCAACAATGGTCAACCCACAAAATGCGAAAACTCTCAAAATTCCCAAAATATCATTAATGTTAAATAATTTTCACCAAAAGTCCTTAAAACCCTAACACCATTAGTCTTTTTATTGTAAAGACTAACGGTCGTTAACTCCTTATAACCATTTACCTTTAAAACCATTTCACCGAGCCCATATAAACCATGGCCCAATCCTTTTACCCGGGCCCAAGTCAAACCCACTCAGTCAAACAACGTTATAAAAAGAAAAGAAAAGGGCTCGGGAATCTGTTTTACTGTTCATCGTCGTTCTCCTCCAATTACCCTGTCAAAAACAAAGGGTAAATCTCAATTAATGACATGGCTTTGAGATTCCAAGTACTATGTGCCATCTCAGCAAAGAAAACTTCATCCCTAGCTTTTGATTGGACAAGACATCTCAAAGGAATGACACGCGGGCTTACAAGAAACACACAAGGAATGAAAAATTACACTAAATCCTTTGTTAAAGAAGCACAAAGCCTCTGACACACGGATTGCCATGCTGGGAATCCGTGTGCTCACTTAATGATCCAACGGTGAAGATTGAAGAGCCAATGATTGCAAGGAATGAAGGTCGTGGATCAAGAGGAGCGTCTAACTAACTTGGAGACCTGAAACTTTCTTCTCAAAGCTATAAATACATGGCCTTTTTCACACACAAAAAGGGAGTAATTTAGGAGGAGGAGTAGCTTTATTGTAGTATAATTTTAGCTTATGCAAATTTTATTTTATTTAAATTCAGTTTTTAATCAATGTAATTTCCTTTTTCAATCTTGTAATCAGTTTCATTATTAATAAAAGTTTAAATTTCTTATTGTGCATTTGATTTTTCATAAGTTTATTTTTGTGCAAAATAATTTGATTAAGCTTTTACTATTTCATAAGCTCTTAAACTCTTTCATAATCACTAATAAGATGTCTTGTGAGTTCATATTTCTCTCTTTTAAGCCTTGTTTGTGCAAAGGCATCTTGTGAGTTCATATTTCTCTCTTTTATAGCTTAATACTGCTCTCTAGTTTAAATTCTGCTTAAATTAGCTTAATACTTGCTTATTTATGTTTAAATTTGCTTAATAGTGCTTATTATACTTGTTTCATTCTTATTCAGTTAATTAGATAGTATAGATCTTAGTTTCTTAAAATCTGTCATAAAATTATGAAAAACCAAAAAAATTAGCATTAGCTTATAGATTATCATTTTTGCTTATCTAGTTTGCTTAAATCTTCTTATTAGGTCTTTTATTAGCTTATTATTATCTGGTATCTCTATTTTGTGCCTTAATTCTAAAAATCATAAGCTAATTATGAATTTTGGAAAAATTAAGGGGTGTTTGGATAATGATAGCACTAACTTAGTTAGTGTTGTCAAAGGTAAATAAGATCTTTGGTTGTTCTTTAAATCTATATAGAGGTTTATGAGAGTTAGTTTTAAGGCTTAGATTAAAGTTTGTTAGCTTGAGTTGTGTTTTTGCATTAAAAGTTATTAACTGTTAGTATAAATTTAGTTTTTATAACATTTTAAGCTCAAGTTCATTCTAGCTTAGTTAGTCCCTTAATTTGCATTTACTTTGGAGTTCTTAAGGTGTAGAAATCCACTCCTTAAGCCTGCATTTACTCTAATTGGTTTTGGTTCATTCTTGTGCATACTGCATGAGCATGTAAAAATGCTTTATAGCAATTTTCAATTTCAAAAATCAGAGGGTTAAAATAGGTTTTAGATTTTAAAATTTAAAATACAAATAGCTTATATGTAATTTTTCATTAGTTTAAACTTGCTTTTCAACAATTAGCTTAACTTGATATATGTTTTTAGCCTTAAAAATCAGCATTTTCCTTTTTCAATCCCAAACCTCATTCAGTAGATTATGAGCATAAGCATTTTTCATTCAACTTTTTCATTAAACATTTGTTTTTCAAAATAGTTTTTAAAAGTTGTTCTAAGTAGCTTATAGGTCAAGTTTTCAAGTGGTATAAGTAATTAGTCCATAAGGTTCTGTTTGCTTATCTTAAAATAAGCCCAAAGTTGGCTCTTAGACTGTTTGGTAGCAGTTTTAAGTAAAAATGCTTATTGGATTATTTCAGCTTATGGACTGTTCTTTTAGCTTATTTCTGGTTCACATTTGCTTATTAGGTTAGTTCTAGGATAGTTGTAGCTTATTTAGTTTTAGTTTTGAGCTTAATCAAGTTTTTTTAGCTAGCATTAGTATAATAAAAAGCTAAATTTCCTTTAAGTGTTCTGTCAAGCTTTTAAGCTGATTTCCAGCTTATTTTCTAGTTTGTAGAAAAGTTGTTTTCACAAAAAGAGTTCATATTTAGCTGTTTTAAAAGTTTGCTTTTTAAAGTTTAAAAAAAAGGGGGAAGAGGGGAAATCCAGGGTGAGCAAGGCTCGAACCCTGGACCTCTACCCTCCTCACCCTTTATAACACAACACACACACACTCAACCAACGTGCCCTAGGGTCTTTTTCGGTTTAGGATTGCAAAATTAATCTTTTATATACGTTTTAGCTCTTTTAGCTTAATAGGAGTTTTTAGCTTATTTCATAGCTTATTCGATAAGCTGTTTTCACCAACTTATTTTTCTTAGATTCTACATTATTCAAGCTATTTTTTGTAATTTTTCTAGTTTTTTATAAATAGTTTAGTATTTTTAAACATTTAATTTTGTTAAAATCGTTTTTAATTCATAAAAAAATTATAAAAAAAGTCAAAAAAAATATAATTCTTTTTTAGAAAATTTTCTTTTAACATTTAGAACCTAGGAAAATTAGATTTGCTTTCGTAGGACTTAAATTGCAAAATCTTGTTTTTTTAAAGAACGGGATTAAATACCGTTCATGTTTTTAGAGTTTTTAAGCTTAAATCTTTTCCGTTTTTGTTCTAGTTTTCTTTGTCCTAGCTTTTTAGTCAATTAAAACTTATAAAAACCAAAAGATCATTGCAGGACTTAATTTTGTTGATTTAGGGTTTTTAGGTCCCGTTTAGGATTCCCGATTTGCATTTTTAGTTAAAGTTTAATTTCCCGTTATTAAAATTAGGTTTAATTGTCCCTTAA